>PVJL010001187.1:140258-289026 GCA_004026885.1 Lyroderma lyra | reverse complement strand
AATAAAAGAATTTAAAACATTTTATATAGATACGGAATTAGTACTACCTGTGTATAATGCGCACCCTTACTTTTCCCTCACAAATTTGGGCAAAAAAGTGCACATTATATTACTACACGGCAAAATATGGTATGTGTTGTCACGTGGTACACAAACAATGTCTTAAAGATTTTTAGTGGCTGAGTACTTATTTTTATACAAATTAAACAAATTATGTAATTCGCACATCAGATCCAAAATTATACAGATACAAATATTGCTAAAGGTGAAACTCACATAGATAGTACCAGGTTAGTTGATCTACAGAAAAACTTAAGACTAAAAGAGGGGCTACAAGATAAAACAAAATTTGAGACAGTGGTGTATAAATGACTGAAGTTCGAATCTGTGTAGGCTCTGCATAGTTTTTAGGTTCACGTTTCAGTATAAACTGTAATGTAAACCCTGTAGGACTTAGACAATTCTGCAAAAAGCTCTTTCGAAAATCTGAAAAATACCCAGGACTTTATATTCATCTTAAACAATGTGATGTATACATTTAAATGAATAATTTCGGGAGAAACGTGCAGTGGTCAAAATGACCTCCGCTGTGTAGAATAATCAGATGCTAAACTGTGTCTGTCGCATGTCAGGTATACCTGTGTCTTCGTTAATATTTAGTTAAGTGGATCTACACAGGTCCTAGTGCCTTATTCTTTTAATACGTCTGGTACATTATTAATTACCATATTTTTCTGTGTATAAGACCCCCTCACAGATAAGACAACCCCTACTCTTCTAACCCAACATTTAGAAATCAATATCAACTGGGTTACCCCTGTGGATAAGACGACCCCCAATTTTTGGTCTAACAATTTTAGACAAAAGTATCATCTTATACACGGGAAAATATGGTATGTCTTTTATTTTCTACATTTTATGGTACGTTGACATCTTGGGGCCTCGTGAACTGAGGAGGCACTGCCCTTTCCAAAATTAGCTAATTCCTAGAGCTACTAAGTCATGTGCCTGCGAGCACCTTTGCAGCTCAATCAACCCATCTGGAGCCCAGACCCCCACCTCCTTTCCTCAGGTGCCGGTGGCATAGAACACCATCCTCCCACTCTCAATCACCCCAAGGCCAAGTGCCCAACACGTGGAAGCCACCCCTATATCCGAGAGCCAACGTTACTCGGACTATTTCATCCTCAACCTGCTCAGCTGCTTAACCTGCGCTTCCCCCTTCTCCCCATGGAAACCCAAGTCCAGGTCGCTCCCCACGCTGTCCCCTCTCCCCTGACTCCTGACGAACCGGGTGCTTCTCCATGTGGCCCTGCGTCACGGGGCATGTCTCATCCAATGAGCTGTGAGCGATGAAGTCTCCTCTCAGAACCAGTTGTCTCTGTGTCCACTGTCTTCCCGCACCCGATTCAAAGGACACCCTGGGTGCACCTTAGAGCACCCTGCACAAACTCACTCCACGAAGACTTGTGGGATGAAGGAAGGACTGTCTCCACCCGCTTAACCCAATTAGCATTGTCCTCGTGAGGTTCAAAGCCATCGACAGTAGCTCTCCAGGGAGATCACACTCTCACACAACCGAGGACCAGGATGGTGAGAAATTTGGGCTCAGAGTAACTCACACGTCGCAAAGTGACACAGGGAAGCTGTGACCTACAAGGCAGTGTTGTTTGGGGGATCCAGGAAGACACACCCGAAGAGGACGTCGTCTCCAGGCTTCCCGCTCGTTCGGCCGTCTCCTCCTGTGTGAGATGTCACTCAGTACACCCACGGAGCTCAGCTGTTCTCAGAACAACCCCACCCCTCCACGACACAGGACAACAGAAAGGGTGTCGTCAGCACCGCGGTCCAGTGCAGGGGTCACGGTGGGACGGCTCTCCCGGCCGCCTCCACCCCTCGGGCATCAAGGCTTCTTCCGTCTTGTGAGGCTGCCGGTTTCGGAACGTGGCCTCGCAGGTCCCTGGAGCGCGTGGGGAAATAGTGGAAAGGCCACAGCGGCCGGGGAAGCCACCGTGCAGCTTTGTGCTAGCGAACAGGAACTCGTACCAGTGGCCGCCAGCTCGTCTGTCCCACCAATTCGGGATGACGGCCCAGGAAGGAAGTCGGATTGGCCAAGTGACAGCATAAACCGGTAGCTCTTAACCACTCGAGGCCCATGAATTGATAAAATTCACGGACCTTGTCCCTCGAAAGCCATGTAAGCACACACAAGTCCATGGAGTTTCGGGTGCTTCGTGGGTCCCCAGAAGCCCATCCGCTGACGTTGGGAGAGGGGCATAGACCTATAACCTTAGCATAGTTGAGGTCATTTAACTCAGAGGTATACACTGAATAATATTGAAAACCATGTAGAATGGGCCAACTTAAATTATTTCTTTTCAGCCAGACTGGGAGCTAATTTTGAAGAATTAATTGCTGGACCTGGGGATTCGGCGTGTCGGTCGCATGCATCCAACTGGCAGGTGCTGGCTTTGCACCGAGAAGAAATTCCCATTTCTCCTGCGAAAGGCCTGCGTTGCTGTCCTACCATCCATTCGCCACTCTCCTGTCTGTTTCAAATGCAACAGGAGTGACATCTAACAATTCCAATTCACTTATGTCACTCCATCCCAAAGACCTTTCCGTGGCCAACCCAAACCCTTAACGTGTCGTACAAAGTCTTGAGCAGACGAACCCCACGTCCTTCTTACGTTGTGTGAGCTTGGCTTTTTGTGCTCCGTCCCAACGGCCTTTCTCGCCCTGCCTCCCACCTCAGGGCCTTTGCACGTGCTTTTCTGAGTTGTTTTCCCCTTATTGTTTATATAGTCAATGGTCACTTTTTCTTCAGTCTCAGCTCATCTGTCCTTTTTCTCAGAGAAGCCTTTATAGAGACACAAAGTCAGTCAGGTCGGTCTCTTATAGGGTCTCAAAGTACACTTCAAGTTTTTCTCCTAGTGTCTGCTATGTTTGTGTGATTATTTGGTTTTTCTTCGTCACTCCCACTAAAAGGTAAGTTCATGAGCACCTGGTGCTACAAGTTAGCATCTGCCAGCGTGTAAAATATAATGGACATTCAACATTTGTTGAGTAGATGGATGGATGGATGGATGGATGGATGGATAGATGGAAGGATGGATGGATGGATGGACGGACGTTACCTATGTTTTACTCTCTACCTTACAAAAGAAAAAGCTAAGTGGTAAACGATTTGAAACCAAATTGTTTTGAGAAGTGAATGGAATAACCAAGTCAGGATCCGGTATGACGTGAAGGAACTTCAAAGTTAAGCAATAACTTTTACTGTTGCCTAGCAACCTCTGCTCTTCAGTAACTTCCCCCTCAATAGGAGAAACAAGGAATAAAACACACGTTCATCCTGATTTTCTATTACCACGAAGAGCAGGGCTCACTGATGGAGTAACCGCAGGGTAAGTGGACTCTTACAAAAGAATTAGTAAGTAGGACTATTGGGCTAATCCAGGAAGGCTTCCTGGGGGAGATGGTTCTCCGAGTTAGAGGCCTCTTTATGACACTCCATTTTAAATGTACATCTGGCACCCTGAGTGGCAACAAAACATTTTTTCCAGAAATCTGTGTCTTCTCTGCTTTGTTATCACGAGGATAAAGTCGTAAATTATGAGAGAGATTGGCAGTCATGGGTCAGCCTGACGTTTCCGTCCTCCGGCAGAGAATAAGACTTTAGACAGCGATGTCTTAGACTGTCTCTGCTGGGTTGTAATGTTCTTCAGGATATGCACTGTGTCTCCGTGTGGGAGGGGGACTTCATCTTCCGGTCACACTTGGCCATGTGATTATCTCTGGCAAACGACATGGCAGGGAGAGTGACATGCGCAGACGCTCTGAGAGCCTTTGTGAGGTTCCATCTGACACGAGGACCATCATGTTTTCAGACGGGGCCTTTCCATCAACCAAGTGAAAGGGGTGAGGGGCAGAGCCACAGCTGACCTTCAGCCACACGCAGCATGAGAAAAACAATGGCTTTTTCTCTTGTAAGGCCCTGAGATTGGAGGGTCATTTATTATTGTAACAGGAGACGATTGATAAACTTTTCTTCATAAAAATTATGAGGTGGACCCAAAAAAACGGAATTTATTTACAAAAGTTGTATATTGATTCTTACATGTATAAACTTCAGTCACCTTCAAAGTCCTCTCCATTGGATGCAATACACCTATCGAGACACATTGCCCACGGCTCAGAACAGTTTTGTACTCGTCGATTTGGATGCCTTTTAGTGCTTCTGCCATTTTTTGTGTCACCTCTTCCACATTGGCAAAACATTTCCCTTTAAGGACTTTTTTCATCCAGAGAAACAAAATAAGTCACCTGGGGTGAGATCGGGTGAATAGGAAGGGTGGGGCATGGGGGGATCATGCTGTTTTGGGTCCAAAACTGCTGAGCACTCAGCGCGGGGTGGGCAGGTGCGCTGTGACGCTGCACGGTGTCCGTGTCCATCACCCGTCATGCAATGGGCAAACACGGTGACAGAGTCTCCAAAACATTCACTGGAGCCGCACGCAGCCTCTTCCAACACCACCAGCTGGTGCCCGGATGCAGATGGGCTCCTAGAACCCTCACCTAGCTGAGAAGCCTGTCCTACAAGGGGCCTGAGCTCCAGAAGATAATTCTGGTTTTTGGTGGGTATTTTTGGGGTCCCCCCTCAGATATACATAAACTCAAACTTCTAGCTGGATGCCTAATGGAAGGATGCGCATGCCCCTTTGCATGAATCACACGTTTGTATCCAAGCACACACTCCAGGCGGGCACACACGCAGCCGTGAGAATTTCGTTTTCAACAAGTGAAATTCTCACCCCCGAGGCCAGTGGACTGAGTTCTGCATGCACCGGCTTGAGGGATTGCCTCCCAGCTCCCTGCTGGAAGTTCCGAGAGGATCCCATTTCAGATATGGAGGAAACAAACGGATTCCTACCAAGGAGACGAGGATTTTCTTTCCTGGGAAGAAAAGTCAATGAAAAACAAGAGCTTATCTGCTGATTTATACTGAAACTACCCTGGTCACGGCTTGCCATACTACCATTCCTAACAGTAACAGTTCATAGAGAAGTAGAAGAGAAACTTACTCAAGACAAAAATAGTTCCTACAGGCTGGCGAAGTTCTTGCTTCCTCCTCCTCCCTCCTCTTCTCTCCCTCCCGTTTTACTTGACTTCCTTTCTCTGACTTCCTTCGTCGTCCTGGCCCCGGTCACCTCATGGCCATCTTTGGAAGATGCAAAGACAACAGATATAAATCAATACAGAGACAGAGATAGCTACATCCCTACTGAAAGCAAAAGATACATTAGACGTACATTTATTTCTACAAGTTCAGTTTACACCTTTGAATATTAAAAGACCTTGCTTACCCCCAAAACTCAAAAGCTGGGAAACCTTACAGAAAAATTGAAATCTGAGGGCTTTTGGCACTTCCTCTTCAACATGGCAAGGTGTATTCCCATTTCTCCTAGGGTTGGCCAGCTTTTTACAACCTTCCCTTGAGTGATTTCTAGGGCCACAAATTACGTCTCTGTGGAGAATTTGCCAATTAAAAGTATGGATTATGTTACTGAAGAGTCTTTTTGCCAGAACTTTCTATCCCAAGATCAATTCCAGTTAAACACCACCGCAGCCCCCACGCACCCACCCAATATTCCAGAATTCAAACAGTGATGCATATTACCAACAATAGCTCCCTACTGTCAGGCAATATTGCCCTCCCCCTAAATGTGCTGAGTTTTTAAAATGTTTAATAAAAGGTATATGTGCAAAGTAAGACTCCCCATGTGATCACTCAGATCGTTTTCTGGAAGCTGCGCACTGACACACCATGCAGACACCTCCATGTTGAGTCCCGGAAGGATGTCTAAAAGCAGGAGTAGGAACAGTCAGATTTATGTGCCACAGTATCTGAATTCGCCGTTTTCTGGCGAATCTGAGGAGTTAAACTGAGCTAACTCTCAGCAAATATTTTACTTTATTTTTGTAGTTTTATTTAAAAGAGAAAAGAGTTCTGGATGAGGAGTTAGGGACTTAGGGTCAGCTAGGTTTTCCATGCAATGTTTTTATAACATAATAAAAAATGTAAATGGTTTACAATGTCATGATCCTAAATACGATGAACTGCTCCTTTGAATTGCTCTAGTCCCATCTAGAATAATTATAATCAGATTGATCTGCATGAGCATCCAATGCCAATTACGTAATCATACAGAAGAGAGTCGATTTTTCACAAGTTTATAGTTTAAAACCATCAAGAGAAAAGGAGCATTGCAAAATGCACCATTCCAAAAATACTACTGTCCATCAGTTAAGCAACATATAAAGCATGTAATGATGATAATTCCTGGGTCTGTCTACCAAGAAACAGGCAAGCTAGTTGTTAAGTTGCCTCGCCATGAGAATAATGACTGTGTGTGTGCTTGGTCATTCCCTCTCCCGGACCAAACTCTGAGGGAAGACAAAATGAATTTGCTGAGGTGGCTCTTCTCTTGAATGCCAGCGTGCCAAGTAAGCCAGTGTCTTAGGATACCTGTGCTGTTAAAACGACAAGATACCCACCAGAGGCCATTAGAGAACACAAAGTCACTCAAGGTTGAAACTGAGTAGAACTTTCCGGCATATTGTAGTTTATGCCATTCATTTTAATGACTTGATTACTAAGGCCCAGAGACAGAGGAGCGAGTTCAACATCACAAATCTAGCACTAACAAACTCACGGAAAGGACTTTGCCCTAATCTGGGTTACGCCTAGCCCAGGGATTTGCTCTCTGCCATTGTCACCTGAGAGTGAACCCATTCCTAAAACTAAACCCAGGAAATGTGAGCCTTTCAATGAGAATTAAAACCCACCATGCTATACACCTGGAAAAAAAAAAAACTACAGAATATCCCTTGAAATTTTAAATCTAGTAGCAACAATGAAAGTGAAGTCCTACTAGAGAAGTTTATATTTTTCCTCCATGCTGTAAGATAAAAGATTTGCTGGTCATATATCAAGCTACCAAGAGAACTCCATAAATTCTTTTCTGCTCCAAGTACCCTTGTGTTATTCCTCTTACGCGTTCTGAATAATTCCTAAAGGATTATATATAAGGCACAGAAGAGAAAGGCATGGTTTTATTGTAAAGTTATCTCTAAACCAGAAATGTTGGCCTAATTTGACTTCTTATCAGACGATGTTAGGACCTTCATTTCCCTGTTAGTAAGTCTGAATTACAGGAGAACTATTGCTTACATGTATCCATCACATGACTATAAAATATGAAACTGAGTCTTATAAACATCCTTAAGAGAATTCAAGCTTACAAAAAATTGTTGTTAGATCAAGTAGCAACCTGTTAGATCCCCAAGACCACAAACTCAGCCCTGCCACACAGCTACACGATTCGTGGTGTCCGGAATATTTGCTCTTCCGGAAACTACCTTTGCAGCGATGAACTTACACCATTAAATTTAATCTCGTGATCACAGCCACACCCCGTGTTCCACTAAAAGCCTTATCGCCTTTCTTAATCATCCATAGTTTCCTTCAGACTCAGCTCCTGATTATTTTTTCCTTTTACAAAATAGAATAAAATTTGTCTTCAAAGGGCAATGATCTGTTGCCAATCAACATCATGGGGCAGGCATATTAATCAGTTTCTCAAATGTAGTTAAGGAAAATGTGATGAGCCATGGCAAGAACGTTAGAATAAGTTCACCTATCAGAGCACATTTCTTAAAAATTGCTCTTTTCGACTTGAGTAGCCAACATTACACTTCCGCAGGTCCATCTCAATAATTTTTCTATAAGCTGGTTTGAAGCCAAAGCTGACTATTCTAGACTATTCCTTCTCTTATTCACTATGTAAAAAAAAAAAAAAAAAAAAAAAAGGCAGAAACATCTGAGATGTAATCATTTTCATCTGCTCAGTGAAGCCACAATCCAGCAAATTTCAATTTATTAATGCTTGAAATACAAAATGTCAAATGTGCAGTGTGTGTGTGGAGGGGGAGGGAGTGGTGGAGTCAGGGAGGTTGTTTGTGGTTTAATTATTCTCAGTTAAAAATGTTTCCTCAACCTACAGCGATTCCAGCTAACCTGCGCTGGGGCCCTCAGGGAGGACAGATGGCCCTTCATTTTTCCTTTGTCACTACCCAGAGGCCCTCACCTTCCAAACACCCAGACTCAGCCCGAGCGGCAGATGTCCGCACCTCCTTCATGAGTAGGTTGTCCTTCCCACCTGGTGTGAGGGCTGCTGCCCAAACAGGAGAAGAAAAGCTATGGCATCACTTCCGAGAAAGGATGCTCCCTACTTTCCCTGAAACACCAGGAAGAGGAAAAGGTGCATAGGCACGTGGACCCATATCCCAAGTTGGTGAGCGATAGGGTGTAAGATTATCAGGTGGTTTATTGGGTTGGGCTGGAGGGAATAGATCTCTGGCTCTAACAGACTTTGTGAACCTAGACAAGATCTATAAATTCTCTGTGCCTCAGTTTCCTCATCTATCATATGGGAATCATAGGATTTACATTATAGAGTTACTATGTCATAGAGTTATTGTATCACAGAGTTATTAGAACAGTACTTGGTGCACGGTAAGCACTCCATTGGTATTAACTAAAATGATTACTAATGACTATGGTCTCCTCTACACAAAATGCTATCACCTATTGAGAGGTGACTGTTTCTGAGCACCCAGTTAATGCAGTACATGCTCCTCTTAAATTATTTCTATATATTTCTCCTTTCTAAAGTGACGTCAGATCTCAACTAGCTAATAATGATGGCATCTCCTTTCTTTGGTTAGCTCTATCACTGGTTCCTAGTACATGCAAATATGTCATTTTAATTTTTTGTAATGGTCAATTTTACATTGTCAGTTACACGTGCAAATTTCTTGAATCTATAAAATACAAATTGAACAATCATGAAAACAAATGCCTTGCCTGCATTCACCCCCCCACACTACATTTGCATTCTATTCGTTCTTCAGTATCAACGAAGATAACTCACCTCATAAGAGGAAAAAAAAAACAGGACAGAAACCAGAAGTCATGACAACGCCTTCTGCCCAACTTCTAAGCCTGGCTGCTGAGCTACATACAAGGACACCCGTGCTGTCTGGCAGTGAGAGAGACGGGATGCCCCCTGAGGGACCCACAGTCATGGCAACAATTATGAGATGCTGGCACCATTGCCAGAGCCCGTGAGGGAGACCAGGGCTGCATGCTTCGGGCACTGTCCTGGATGAAGTGGGGGGCCTATTTAAGGAACTGCGATTCACTGGGGACGCCTCATCCTTTTGTAAATGAAAGGACAGCATTTCCTTTCCAACTCCCCGTGGTGGCTTTCTTTAAGCTGTCTCAGCTCAAGAGCCTGAATCTAATTCGAGATATTTTTCATTTGTGCCACAAACTACTACAGGGACAACAGAAATTCAAGCCCAGGAACTAATGCTAAATTACAGCATCCCCAACTTATCTACTGTCTCGGAAAGACCACTTTGAAACCCAGATTTTCAAAGGAAATAAAATTGGAAGGGACCCACATTCCTGTTTGGCATTGACAGGATAACAGTTTCTCTGTAAACAAAGGAGAAGGTCTCATGGATTAATGTCCATGAGGCAGGTACCATTACTGGTATGTCAACACCATAAGCAATTCAACTGCAATCAATAAACTAAAACAATGGCAATCATAATATTGTAATAACCATGCACAGTTGCATATCAATGAGTTCCTTTCACACAACATACTTTATGGAGTGATTCCTTTTATACAAGACCTCTGCCTTCCCATTTCAACCAGTATTTCCCACCAACTCTGATAAGCACGCACTCTCAGTAGCTCTGAGAAATGTCCAATGGGATTATTTTTGAAGGACATAATTATAGCTACTGAGACAGAGCCTCAATGTAATTAAGATTAAATTAGGATAAAATTGTTTTTCAGAGATTGATAATTGTACCATGGGCTTTAAGATAACCAAACTTAATGCCTGTAACTTCACCCAGGCCAAGGGCAGGTGTCTTCCCACATATCTGCCACAGTGTTTTAGTGTATCTTGGAGTGTGACCAATCATAATTTCATGGCTGTTTTTTCACACATTGGCACACAATTATATTTATCTAAAATAGTTTGTGTATTTGCAAGTGACAGCACTTAGGAGTGCTTCAAGCTTCTGCCGAGAAAATTAACCTGTATGGCATCGTGTAAAATGATGCTTCCTCCCCCTGGGGAGTGTCTTTTTTACTGTTTTGTCACTCAACTGCTTTATCTCTTCATTGCCTTCTTTTAAGGCAACCCAAACTAGACTGCCACAGAGTTAGGCTACATTTTTCAGCCCCCACTTTCCACCTTAGGGTGATGGCTATAACAGCGACTTTGACAACAGGACACATGCAAAAATGATGGGCACCTTTTCCAGCCCTGGGCCATTAGAACCTTCCCCTTATGGCCCTTGCTTGCTTTTTCTAGATGAATGGAGAGGACTCTGAGGACCTAGAGTATGTAGTGGAGCCTTTAGATGGAAGGACCTGAGTCCCTGAATGACTGTGTGGAAGAGAATCGCTCCCCTAACCCTGCCACTCCACGTGAAAGTATGAGGGAAGCAAAAAGGAAATCTTTGTTAAGACAGGTTTGGGGGATTATATGTTACAGTGAGTAATACTAGTTATCAAATACAATTACAGTATACACTCCATTAACTGAACGCAAGCAACTGGCAACATTTTTTTTTTGCCGGTTGCTTGAGAGTGCTGGTTACTTGAGTTCCGGTTAATGGAGAGTCTACTAACATGTATCCGGCATCTACCCATCCCTACGGGTGCTGGTTAACTGAGCGTCTACTGTACTTTCTCATTTGCTTCTGTCTCTTCATTTCCACCGTCATCTCACATTTTCTGCCTTCTTCTTTTCTTTCATTTATTCTGCAAAGAATCGCTGTGTGCCCAACATATGTGCTAGCAACACAGTACATTGCACAGTAATTACATTCAAAGTAGCTCAAATGAACAACCAACCACCTTACAGTTCGACGAACACAATTATTTAGGTCTACTAACTCTTTAGGAGAGGCGTCAGCAAACTACCATCTGGTTGTTTTGGCAAATTAAGTTTTATGGGAACACAGCCATGCTCTGCTCATTTACATCTTATTTGAACAGTGGCCTTGGAACCTGCAAGAAGGCAAGAATGAGCAAGAAGGCCTCGGAACCTTCAGCTTTCATGCTGCACTGGCCGAGCTGGACAGGAATGACAAAATCCGACACACGTAACCGAAAATATTTGACAGTTCTTTACAGAAAAAGTTTATCGACTCCCACTCTAAAAGATTTCTAAAAGAATCCCCAAAGGAGTGCTTGCTTCGGCAGCACATATACTAAAAAGAATCCCCAAAGGAGATGACATGCAAGGTGGGTTTTGGTGGAGTGCACTTTGGTCGAAAATGAGGAAAAAGGCATTCTGGGGAGGGAGAGTGATAACCAAGCAAAAAAACATGTAAGTGTACAGGTTACTCAGACAGCACTGAAGAACACGCACACAGAGAGGGACCCTCCCCACCAATGACCAGTTACTAATGGGAATGCGCAACGGAAACACCCATCCTGAGAGGAGATGTTTTAAAATGAGCAAACCCTTCATTCTGCCTTGGTGCCAAAGTTTAACAGATAATAGTATATCAACACTAAAGAGCTTCAAGTTCAACTACAGATATATGAGCTGTAAGTGTTCAGTCATTATTTCACAGTGTTGACCAATAGGTTTTCCTGGGGAACGACACAGAGAGAAGTGTAAATCTGGGATAAAGCTCACTATTCGGTTCTGTAAAAATCCCATTGATGAGTTAAGAGAATAAACAGTATTTTACAAAAGAGAAAAACATGAAGACCCCACTATGAAAGAAATACGTGCATATGAAAACATACATGCTTATATACTCCTTGTCTTGGTGTATTGAGGCTGCCATAATAAAATAGAATAGATCTGGTGACTTAAACACCATATCTGATTTTCTCACAGTTCTGGAGGCTGGAAGGCTAAGACTGGGGTGCCAGGATGATAAGTTTCTGCTGAGAGCTCTCTTTCTGGCTTGGGGACCACTACCTTGTCACTGTGTTCTCACACAGCACAGAGAGCTCTCTGCTGTCTTCCTTTTCTTGTAAGGGCACTAATTCTCTCATGAGGGCCCCATCCTTCATCAAGTATCTAAACCTATGTATCTCCCAAAGGCCCCTTCTCCAATTACCATTATGAGTTTAGTCCATAGCACTCCTCAGCAAACAAATATAAATGATCAATACATATAAAAATTTATTCATAATTTACTCACTCCACATATTTTTTGAGTGTCTATTGTGTGCCATGTACTCCTTTAAATTTGAGGATTCAACAGTGGATGAAATGAACAAGATTTCTTCTCTCACGGGATTTACTTTTTAGTGGTAGGAGACAGACAATGAACAGGTAGACAAATAACTGAGGAGGACAATTTCAAAAATTTTTAAGTAGCATTAAAAAAAGGAAGATAGAGGGGCTTCTTTGGAAGAGAAATTTAAAGAAGGCCTCCTAAGGAGGTAGCATACCGAGTGACATTGGAATTGTAACAAGAAGCCAGCTGCACAAATATCTGGGGATAGAATGTTCCAGGCAGAGGAAAGAGAAAGGGTTACATTTTCAAAGCAGCAAAGAGCTTGGCCCATCAAGGAACTGAAATATGTAAGGTCTGTGGGACTGCACTGTTGAGAGGCAAGGGAAGGAGAAAGTTTCCAAGAGCTAATGTCTGGTAGCTTTGATATTTGATTAGAAATATCCACTCTGATTCAAGAAACTCAATGAATCTCCAGCTCAGACTCCAAACCACACAGTGGGTACATCATGGTTAACTTGCTGAAAAGCAAGACTAAAGAGAAAAACTTCTAAGCAGCAAGTGAAGAGGAGACAATGCACACAAAGAAGCAATGATGAAGGTATCTTAGGACTTTTTATAAAAAGCGAGGTCGAGCAGGTGGCCAGGGAATGATAGCTTTGAGGAGCTGAGGAAGGGGTATTGTTGGTCTGGAGTTTTATAACCAGCAAAGATGTCCTTTATTTGTGGCAATGAGATGAAGTGGTTGTCAGATTGAGAGCAGTCATGGCAACAGATCCGCACTACAGAGCACATTAAAGGGGGTTCTGTAGGATGAGGCAGGATAGTGGAGAATAGAGGATCAGATCAAGAGAAGACCCTGAAGTATTCCAGAGATAATAAATGTGGACGTGTTTCTCTTTTTCTTAATTTATTTGTTGGAAAGTTGACCGTTTACAGCAAAAATGAGGGCAGCATGCTGCATGGTTTGTGGCGTGTACAGAAGTGAAGTGTATGAGGGTCATGAGGACCCAAGGCTGCGAGAATGGATAGAGGTACGCGTCTGTCGTTGTAGACCTATCGCCTTACACAGGAAGTGATGCCATGTTTCAAAATAGACTGTGGCGAGGTGGGCATATATTGTGGTTCTACAGAAAGCACTCAAAAAATAAAACAATGGGATAACATTAAAAACAATAACCTATAGTGACTATAAGCTTTTTGACCATAACCCACAATAAGAAAAAAAAAAAAATATATATATATATAAAAATTATTCAAAGCAATACTTATAATTACTAAGTACAATAAATATTTTTTATTCTTTTTATTCAATTATTATCTTTTGAATCAATTTTACTACCAAATTCTTAGAGTGGATAACAACTTGAAATTGCAAAAACACTTTCCTATAGTGTCTACTGTGTGTCAGACCATTCGCTTACATTTTTTAAATTTACTTTTGCTACTTAATTGATGTTTACCAAAAATTTCCATGCAGGAGATTTTATCTCCATCTTAGAATTAAGGGAATAGACTCACAGAGATTAACATTCTCAAGATTGAAATGCTATGAAGTGGAAAAGGGAAGATTTGAATATAGAGATAAATATATTAAGTACAACAGTTAGGTTGCCAACCACTATTATCACATTACCTTCCCCTTGGTCATTAAGCTTGGGGTCCTGACTACCATGGATGGGTGCCGGTAACTCTGAATATTTCTTGGGATAAAACACTAGTTTTATCTGTAACCTGAAAAAAAAAAAAACAAAACAAAACAACTTAAGAATCACAGTGCTGAACTGCCCTAATTTCCAGTTTGTTTTTTCTGTTCTGTTCACATTATCTGAGCAGACCCTTTAACAAGCTCCCATCATGTGATCGGGACACATCCCCGACCTTCAGAACCTTATATTCTACATTTGTGTTTGTGTATGCTCTACGGGTGAATGGGCAGCAACAGAAATCTGCAAAACTTATCAACGAGAAACTAATCTACTGAGGCTATTTTCCAGTTCTAAGATTCTAAAACCTATAATTCTAATCAAGAACCCCATCACCTGCTATTCTATAACAAAGCCACAAAAGAGGCAATTGTGTAAATGGCTCAGAAAGATAGTCAAAGATAGGGATTCCTTTGTTTCTTTGTTAGTCTCCAAGGCCTACTGTTAATTAGAGTCTCTTGGTGCAATTTACCCATATTCTTCTTAGTTCGTTGTCTATCACCCAGATACAATAATCTAGTTTTCCTCGGGATAACAATTTTTTTCATATACTTATATGATTGAAAATAACTATTTATTCACTATTGAGCTATTTCCTCTCTAGACTAAATAAATAAACCCCCCCTAATCTTCCCTGGTCGGTTCAACTTTCTCTGTAATCATGGGGTCGTGCCTCTTAGGAGAGCCTCTCTAGTTTCCCCAGATCCATTTTAAAAGCGAAACCCCACACGGATGGCATTACTGCATTACTGTCGTAAGGGCCCACCCAAGGCCAAGTATGGCCAGACGATCTGCCTGTTAGGCTCTTGCTAACGAGCTGAGCAGCACGTGACATTTTTGAAAGCACTCTTTTCCGCATCAGTGTCGGCTGAGGTTCAATCTCACTGATGCCGACTGCCACAAGCCAGTTGAACCAACGCCCTATATTGTGTTTTAAAATATCTGCTCCTGTGCTTTTATGGAGCTTGGGTTTCTTCTTTTATTACTTGAATTTCCTTCCTCTTGTGTATTTAAACGTTTTTCTCTATGTGACATTATTGCTATTATTGACTTCAAGAGTTCTCTTTCTATCAAGAATTTCAACCCTCTGGTATTTGTCCATGTATTTTTTTTTTTAGGTTTGTATGAAACCAAATATATTGCCTGTTTTTTCTTTCTTTGTTTTTATGGAAAGTTCTTTACAATCTCAAGATTGACCAGTAATTATATTAGTTTTAAATTTTTTTAAGATTTTACAGTTTTTTGCAGTCAACTTTTTAAATCATATAGCATTAACTTGGGTATTTATCCTCATGTGAAATATGGTAAAAAAAATTCTCACATATGTGTGTGAGAGAAAATTTGCCAATGTTTTCTGTTAATCTCTATTCCATAGGTTTGCATTAATTTTTTGTAGTATATGAAATACTTATATAATGACACGTTTCAGGGTTATCTGTTTATATTACAAAGCATCAATATGCCTATATCATACATAAAAGGCTCTTAAGACATAAGCCTCCTAGAGAAATATGAAGAAAGACCATTCGTAAAAGGAGAAATAAGATTTCTAATAAACATAGGAAAAACATTTATCTTAACTAAACGAGTAAAGAACAAAATTATATACAACTTTTTTCTATTGAATCAGCAAAGATTTGTTTTCAAAATTATTATAGTGTTAGGATTGCTGAGATTGTTTTAAAATGCATGCTTTTGAACACTGCTATTGGAGTTCTTGTTTCCTAATATTTTCTTTGGAAAATTTTCAAACGTTCAGAAAATTTAGAAGTGTAGTACAATGAACACCCACGTACCCCTCACATGTATTCACTAATTGTTAGCATTTGCTGCGTTTGCTTTCTCTCTTTCTCTCGCCGTATATGTGTGTCTGTGTGTTGATGTATACATACAGATGTGTGTATACGTACATATGATATTTAGAATTTTTTGCTGAACCATATGAAAGTTAGTTGCAGATATCATGATACTTCAGGCTCAAAGCTTTTAAATTGTAGCTGGAAATGTTTTAAACATGAACAACATCTTCCAAAATCAATATGGAAAGACGCCTCAAAAGCCCTCAAGATATAAAATCGGCATAATAATTTAACATCTAAGCATTTGTTCAAAAGATATTTTACTCTCATTCCTCAATCTGAGCCTCCTCTTTTATGGCATCTCAGTGTAACATTGGTTCTTATTTATGATTCAAGGAAAAAGTACTCCGACAATTACAAAGGAGACACATCAAATTAATTCTAGCTTTTGACACTAATAGAATATATGCATGTAATAGCTTTTTCCCAGAAACTTGTTCTTTTGTACATTTACGTATCCCACTAACATGTACTCAGCTCTTGACTGGACCAAAATAAACAAGACGTGAACCTGCTCTCAGGGAGTTTGCTATCATGAGTGGCTTCTCAGGCCATGCCTGGAAATTTAGACTCTTCTGAGAAAGGAAAAGGCACTGAAGGATTGCAGACACAGGTCTTCTCTGATTGGCATTTCAAAAACATGACATTCAAGACAATTTTAAAGTTAAACGGAATGGGAAAAATAATGGTTAAGGAAAAACCAGTGGGGGCTGCTGCTACAGTCTAGGTGGTTAAAATGGAAACAGAGACAAGTGGACAGATTCAAGAGCAATGAACAGGGAAGAAGGAAGGAGAGAGAAGAGCTTGCTGGGCATCGTTAAGTGAGAAGGACTGACAGATCCCGCCCACGTTTCTGGGCTTCAGCTACAGGCCGATGGCGGTGCCATCCAGCCCCGGAGAGCGTGAGGTCCGGTGAGGCCCGAGCCCACGGCCACGAGTTCCGCTGGGTGCACGTGAGATGCTCGGGAGCCTGAGGAACATCTGGGCCTTGTTGCAGAGATGGGGGAGGGGTCACCGAATTAAATAAAAATATGGATTTAAAAGACATCGGTGTCTAGTCAGGGAAAGGTGAAAGGGAAAAAGACAACAAGGCCGCATCTCTAGAGAAAACGTTTGCAAGTCAACAACAATGACAAAAAGAAAGTGTTGAAAACAATGCGTGTCATCTAGGGAAGGAAGGGCTTCCTAAATCCAAAAAGGACACTCAAAAATCATCAAGGAAAAGACAGACAGGTACGCATCTTAACTTTTTTCACGACAAATGACAGCATTAAATGAAGGTAAAAGGTAAATGACTGAAGACGCCACCCCCAAATATGCCACTTTGGCACCAGGATTATTTGGAGCTGAAGGCAACGGACAAGCAGCGCCCTTCTCCCCGTGCACACGCTGCCTGCGGCGGGGAACCCCAGGGGAGCCCCCACGACACCAGCCCTGCTCCCCCCGGAGGCAGGTCTTCTCCGGCCCCCACCCCCCACACGTCCATGGCTCTCACTTCTCCTGGCGGGTTTTCACCCCAGATGACAGCCTCTGTTCGTCACGTCCAGGCAATCCCTCCATCTGCTGACCTCCATTATTTTCTTCTTGTTGTTAACATGTGTTTACAATTCCTCATGTAGCCAAACCTGTCAATCTTTTCCTCTGTGATTCCTTCTGTTGCTTCAAAGTAAAAAATAATAATGCTTTCTCCAGACATCTGATGGGAAATAAGTTATATTTTCCGCTACATTTCTATTATCTATCATTTTAGCCATCCAAAATTGATTTTGATCATGGGGTATAAAATTGGGATACTAAATTGATTTTTTTTAATGCTAAGTATCCTAAATAATGTGTATTAAATAATTCTTGCCTTCACCATTCTTTTGAGATATCTCTTGTTATCTATTATATCCTCATATATGATATGCTTTTTTCTGGACTATGCGATTCTATTTACTGACATGCTTATTTGGAGAAGCTCTATCTCTGCTTTAATGCTCCACTTAAAGTACTAGTTAGTGGTCTTAGCCGAGCATGGTGGTGTTAAGTGCACGGCACCGGAGCCAGATGGCCCGGATTAGAACCCTAGCTCAGCAATTTACTAGTCATTGTATAAACTTGGGCAAGTTTACTTAATCTCTCTGGGCCTCAGTTTCTTTGTTTGTAAAATGGAGTTAATGACACTACCTACCTGTCTTGTGTGAAGATTCACTGAGGTATTTCCTGCATGTAAAGGCTTTGGAAAAACAAAACTATATAGTAAATGCTCAATAAATAATATCTATTAACACAATACAAATTATAATCATTAAGCTCAAAAGTCCTATTAATATTTTTGGGTTGTCTAAACTTTAATCTGATTAAATAGAAGTCTTTCCAATTTAGCCTTACTTTCTTTTTTAAATAATATTTTATTTTTAATTACCATTGACATACAATACTATATTAGTTTCAGATGTACAACGTAGCGGTTAGACATTTACATAGCTTACAAAGTGATCACCCTAATAAATCTTGTACCCACGTGGCACTATTCATCGTTACAACCATTTTATTGACTATATTCTCCCCACTATACTTTACATCCCCATGACTATTTTGTAACTTCAATTTATTCTTCTTAATCCCTTCCCCTTTGTTACCCATCCCCCCAAGACCCCTCCCACCTGGCATCCATCAAAATGTTCACTGTATCTCTGAGTTTCTTGCTGGTGTTTTTGCTGTTGTTGTTTACTTATTTTGTTTTTCAGATTCCACATATAAGTGAAATCACATGGGATTTGTTTTTCTCTCTCTCACTTATTTCACTTAGCGCAGTATCCTCTAAGTCTATCCATGTTGTTGCAGATGGCAACATTTTATTCTTTTTATAACTGAGTAATATTCCGTTGTGAATATATTTGTGCCACGTGCTCTTTATCCATTCATCTATGGATGGACACTTAGGTTGCCTCTATGTCTTGGCTATTGTAAATAACGCTGCAATGAATGTATGGATGCACAGGTCTCTTTGAATTCGTGTTTTGGGTTTCTTCAGATAAATACCCAAAGTGGGATTACTGGGTCCTTCTTCATCTCTTGTTACGGCCTTTGTTTTAAAGTCTATTTTGTCTGGTGTAAGTATTGCTACCTCAGCTTTTTTACTTGTTTGTTTCCACCTGCATGAGATACCTTTCTTCGTGCTTTCACTTCCAGTCTGTGTGTGTCTTCCGATCTGAGGTGAACGCCTTGTGGGCAGCAGATGTAAGGGTCTTGTCTATCTATTTAGCCGCCCTGTCTTGTGGCTGGAGCATTTAATTCACTTACATTTAAAGTAATTGTTGATAGATACGCAGCTATTGCCATTTTATTATTCATATTTTTAATCTGTTTTTCCTTCTTCTTAAAGAAGTTCCTTTAACATTTCTTACAACAATAGTTGGGTGGTGATGAATTCATTTAGTTTTTTCTTGTCTGGGAAGCTTTTTATCTGTCCTTCGATTCTAAATAATAGCTTGGCTGGGTACAGTCATCCAGATATACTGGATTTCAGGTTCATACTCATTACCTGTGTCTACAGCCTCTGCAGGACGAATTGCATTGGGTTATGCCCCCGGATGGAAATAACACAGTCACAGAGGTATCAGCAGTGCCAAAACAAGCCCTGGATACTGTTAAAAACAAGACATCGGGCCCAAAATGGAGTCACTTATGCTAAGCCACACATCACCAAAGCAGGAGTTAATTACAGCTCTGGCCTTTTCTAGAAGTAGAGTCTTAGAGCAGTCAACCAGGACTAACATGGTCAGCACTAGTGAGGCCATCGGCCTGATCAGCCCTGCTATCCTCTAAGGAAAGGTGACCTTCCCACGCGAATCTTCTTTTTGCTACTATTATGTCCTTGTGCCTGGTCCCTTCTGCCTCTAACAGTCATGCTGGGCTCTTCTCCATCTGCTAGAGGTGGTGCCGCGCAACTCAGGAATCACTGAAGAAAGCCAACGAGATCTTTACATTTTACTGAGTTGAATTTTGTTTTCTAATAACTCTAAGCTATCTCTCTCTGAACCCTCCGGCTTTCCATCAGGCACAGGGACGTGCACGTTACTGATGTCACGCTGGTACTTAGGTTGGGTGGCAGTTTCATGGGTCATCACTGTATTATTATACTTTACATTACATTATGATGCTACAGATCAAATTTTATATAAAACGTAATTCTAAACTATTAAACAAAGCCCCCCCTCCAAAACCATCTGGGCACATTTCAAAGGTACAGAACAGGGGCAGTCAGTGACAGCACCCACTCCCTTGCTCGCCGCCCTCTGCAGTGACGACCACGTGCCCGAGCCCGGCCGAGCGCCTGGGGCCTTCCTCCTGACAATCACTTCCTCCAGATCGGGAGGCCTGGGAGTTACCAGACCAGGTTTTCAGAAATCATTTGGACTCAAAAGTGAGACACAAAGTCTTTCTTTAAGGACTATTCCTCTTTTCCTCCAAGCTTCAGGGGGCAAAGGAAGAAAGAATGAAAAACAAAACAAACAAACAAAAACACCAGCCTGCTTCACTACTACCGACGCTCCGGCACTGCACGAACGGGCAAGAGCCAGGCCTTAGGCGTCTTGCATCGCCCCGGAGCACCTGACGGGGCCCCTGCACTTAATAGGTGCGCAGCTGACGTCTGCGAATCACTGCGTGAATGGGTGAGTCACGTCTCGTCATTTCCTGGAGGATCTTAAATGTCACTCCTCTCAAAATTTGACCACACTGCTCAGCCTACTGAAACTTTCATCATGAACCGCCCACAAACACAGTCTTGTGTGAATGTCCCCTGTGTTCCCCCAAGTCCTTTGTGACCTACGGACACAATTGCCACATGTGAGTCACACTTCTGCCACCACGCCCACACAGCTGGTATTTTTAATGCTCCAGCATTTCCTGAAGCTGAGCTCTGAGGAAACGGTGTCGCTAACAATGCCCTCCCCCCTCCCAGTCCCTGTCCCCCTCCCCGTGGCCACGGGACCCCAGAATAGCTAAGCAGGTGTCTGCATGCCCAGAGTCACTTGCGAAACGGCACAACCTGCCTTCTGTTTCCGACCTCTCGCCCTCTGCAACTTGAAAGGAATGTGGCCGTGAACCAGACACACCCCGTTTGGGCTCTTTGTGTCTGGACGCTGTTGATGCTGAAAGCAGTGGGCTCCACGCACCAGAACCAAAATCGGTATCACCTCGTGGTTCGGCAGGCTCCAACAGTCCCAGAAGCCCAATTTTGATTTTTGCCACTAACTCTGAGGTTTCAGGAAACCCGTTTAGCCCGTTGGGGCCTCCATCGTCTCATCCGTACAGTGGAAAGGACAGAGGACATTTCCTGGGCGCGCTGTGAACATCAAATACTGTCACCCCCGTGCGTGCCGACCTCCGGCCGGACAGGCGTCAGGGGCTCAGTACTTGCTTGCGGCAGTGCCAAGGCTTCCCAGACCTCAGACCTGCTCGGTCTCTCTCAAGGTCAGGCTCCACGAAGGTTAAGGCTCAACAACAACCTCTCTCTTAAATGATAGGTCATGGCTGTCAGCCACCGTGACACATCCATCCAAGGAGCCACCCATGAACATAGGCTGCTGGGACACTCTCCCGGCGATCCAGACACACGGACAGTCCCGGGGAGCGGCGCGCAGCTCTGGGGGTCTGCCGTGACGAGGGGCAGCCTTTCGCATCACGAACGTGCCCTGCGGGATCTGAACTTGGCATGCTTCCTTCTGGACCTGGGATTTACTCTCTGTTCTAACCAAAGCTCCTTCTTATTGGGAAAATAAGGGCCTTAATATTCATGTAGATCAGCAAGATGGGTAAGTATGAGGCACAGAGAGGCCTCCACCTGGCCTCTGGGTGACCTGGAGCGTGTCATGCCTGCCGGCTAGGCTTTCATTTGTTCGTCTACAGACCTTTCCTGTGGGCTATTCTGAATATTCCCACTATAATTTGCCACTTTTTCCCTTTAAAACGTTTTAGTTAAGCTGTAGCACACACGCAGTAAAGTGCCCACAGGGATACGTCATCTTACTTGGAAGGTGGTGGGGGGTGATGTTTATCCTTTGTGTCACCATCAAAGGCCATTTTGTAGATTAAAGAGCTAGATCAGCAAAGCCACCGAGCGTGTGTCAGTCCCATCTCTCAGAGCAGAACTCAAAGCCCTGACTCAGGACGTGTAGTCCGGCAAGCCAGGCCTCACGTCCTACCTGGAGCCCGTGGCCTGTCATTCCGTGCTGGGACGGCCTTGCTTGAATTGGGGACAAGAGCTGAGAGACGTGGTAGTCTGAGAAGAGACGTTTAGGTGACAAGGAAATGCCTCGAAAAGGCGAGTACTACTAACACATCTGAGAAATCATTACCCCCTTGGCCTTCAGGATCTGACCTTCCGTAGCTGTATTTATTGAGCGCGCACTGCACGCCAAGCACCGCACACAGACTTTGCCACGGATCCTCCAGTTAATCCTCAGAATATGCAGTGAGATGGGCGCTTTCATTACTCAGGTTTACAGAAGAGGCACGTGGGGTTCGGGGACATTCAGCTACTTTTCCCACATTGTAGACAGACAGCGGCAGAGCTGGAGAGCAGGCCAACTGGCCAGGATGTCATCTGGCTTCTCACCAGCCTCGTCTACCTCCCGCTGACACCGGGGCGCTAGCACACCAGGGAAATGCAGTCCCCCAGCCAGACGACACGCGTCGCTCCTGCTTCTGTGGGTTCAGCCTCAGCTTCACCCTGCACTCTGCTGGCCAAATGCACCCTTCCAGGCCTAACGCGAGTCCCCCCTTGTCCCAGTCGGTCCGTCCCGCACAGAAAACGCTCTCCTCCGAAGCCACGCGGAAACTCCCGGCTTCTCCACCCGTCTCGGGCCTCGTCCTTTGCAGAAGGTCGTGCCTCCCCGTTCCTTCAATGATGCACACATTCCTCCTTCCTCAGTGGTCAACCGGTCAGCTGCCTACTTCTTTGGTGCCTCCCAAATTATTTATCTTGGTGCACAACGCGCACATCGCATATGGTGATTCTGGGCGACAAGGACATGGCGTCCCTTTGCGCTGGTTCGCCCAACGTCTCCCTCGTTCTATTCCGAAGCCTTGGACACGCTCTGCCCCAGAACGAAGTGTCCTTTAGAAGTTTCCTTGCCCCTCATAAGACCCCAATGTCCCATCTTGCACGTTCTCCCTCCCAGCAATGGTGCGCGTGTGCATGTGAAGGTGCCTGTACGTGTGTATGAAAAATGTACGTTCCCACGAAGCAGGGGACACAGGATGATGGCCCGCCATCCCTCGCGCGACGCCGGCTCCTGGGATGCTGTTATTGCTTGCGAACGAGCAAACCGGCCTGGGATGTGACCCTCTTCCTCAGGCCTCTGTGACAACCTTGGGAGGGAAGACTGTAATTGCAGTCACCCAGGATATCTACCCCTCCTTCTCTTTGCATCGCTAGTTTATAGCCTGAGATTGCCCAACAGGTTCTGCAGGCTTTTCTGGTCCCTTTGCTGAGCTCGAATAGAGAAGGGAGAGTTCCAGGTTCACCCAACTGTAAACAGTACCTCCCAAGGTCTGACGGGAGAGTCCTCGGCGCGGGGGGCAGCGGGGGAAGAGCGCCCGGATGCAGCAAGCTAGAGAAGCGCCCGGGCTCTGCCCCCGGCTCCTGCACAGAGGAGGAGAACACAGCAGCTAGAACAATCGCGCCCAAACGGATTTCCTCGTTTTGGGCCCATGTGACAGTTGACTGCTTAAAAACAGACTTCTGACCTGTGCTTTATCTGACTGTCTCAACCCCAAAAGTTTGTATGTCACTAGAGAAGCTTTATTTGAAGTTACAAAGAGCGCAGGCACAGCCCAGTAAGCTAGTGAGACATTAACAGAAGACAGCTAAGGGCGCCGGGAGCCAGGCAGCCTCGGCCTGTCCTGAATTGAACACGAGACTGTGCTTGAAATGCACGGTTCTGGTGGACTGGGTTTCTTCACATGTCCTAGGCCCGAGGCCCGTGGGGACCCAACACTGAACACATTCAGGTGCCGCTCAGTAGGACCACACAGCCTGGGGGAGAGAGACCCCCATACACACAGGTACCGTCACCCAGGAAAACACAGACGGCAGGAAGGGGGAAACCCTCCCCTCCGTGCTTTAATTTTTAAAACACGCTGGTCACTGATTGTGAGGAATTTTAGGCCCATTTCTGCCTTGCCCGAGCCATGAGATCGGAGTCCAATCGCGTCGCCCATTGCACTTCCGTCTCCTCATCTGTGAAACTGCAGTGCGGGGTAGAGGAGGGGTTAGCAAACAGCCTGAGGACCAAATCCAGCTCCAACCTGTTTCGTAAATAAAGCTGACGGGCACCTCCCCCGGGCCTGTCCTGCCACCTGTTGTCTACAGCTATTTTCATTGGACAGCAGCATGGCAGCTGTAGCATATGGGCCACAGAGCCCATGTTGACCATCCGACTGTTTATGGAAAGTGTTTGCTGACCCCTTTGGTACAGACCATCTTGAAGGACTCGTCTGGGGGTGTAGAAGATTGGGTAGACAGATGAAAACACTTTGAAAACAGAAGATAACCATACAGATGGGAGGGATTATCACAAGTGGGGGCTGGTTCCAGGAAGACAGCGGTCCCACGTGTTTATTCTCATCAACAGCAAACATTTATTCAAATGGGTCTCTCTCTCTCTCTCTCTCTCTCTCTCTCTCTCTCTCTTTTAATGTCAGTGTTAACACCCAGGGCTAAATGTCAAGGGTGTCTGATTTCATTGGTATGGAGTGAGGACGTGGGATCAGGATTTTGTGAAAGCTTTCCCAGAAAATTCTAACACGCACTCAGGATCAAGAAATGTCGATTTTTCAAAGGCCTGCACACAATACCATGATTGACTTTGAGAATATCAGAAGGCGGAGTTTTCCAAGTAATTTTAAGTCAGGTTGTCTGAGCTTGACACATAAAGCAATGAATAAAGATAGATATAATAACAGTGCTATGTATCAAATAAGCCCAGAAGTGAGTGGTCCCCAAACTCAGATCAGCAGACCACTGCAGAGCTGGCCGCGTACGAATTGTGTTGAGAACGTATTAAATACACCGGTGTGGGGGCCCCAATTCCAGAGATTCTGATTTGCTATGTCTGAGGAGGGAGCTAGGCATTAGCATTTAAAGAAAAAAAAGCCACGACGGTGATTCCACTGAGCAGTCACATTTGGGAACCACACTCCAGAGCAGTGGTGTCGAAACTTCTGGCTTCCCTGGGCCACGTCAGCTGTCAAAGACTTGTCTTGGGTCACACAGAAAATACACTCATATTAACAATAGCTGATGAGCTAAAAGAAAAAAGTCACAAAAAAATAATGTTTTAAGAATTTGTGTTGGGTCACATTCAAAGCCGTCCTGGGCTGCAAGTCGTGGATGGACACGCCCGCTCTAGACAAACAATAATGTCCGGATTCAGAAGTGGGTAAAAAGACTCCTAACCCAGCACCTGTAACTTCGTTGGTATCTGGGAAATATTTAATAAACAGAATTCAATTTAAAGGTTGACCGGTGAGTGTTTAGTGGACAGACGCCAGACTTAGGGATTTAAACTTGACCTTGAAAGAGATAAGGCTGAGACTCACGTCCTACAGATTAAACAACCATCAAGTGCACCTTCCCCTACCCACCCCAAACTTCTTCACGGACGACCAACCTGACCCAAAACATCATTGCTTTGGAGTCACCATGCCTCCGAGGCTCGCTTAGGCAAATGGGACTTCACACGATTGCTTAAACCTGTTCTCTGGGAATAGCTCTTTCATACGAACTGGGCAGGGTTACTGCCCCATAAACCTACCTTCTCTGATTAGCTTTGACTGTTGACACTTGCAATGATTAAACAGGGTTGAGCAAAGGGTATTTTTGCAGTCTGTGGGGAAGAGCACAGAACATAAATAAACATCACTTCTCATTACAAAGTCCTGAGTGCGCAGAACACTGGTCCAAGTGCCACGATTAGATAAGCACCTGCAACGCCCACGAACTTCAAAGGGGAACTGAAGCCAACCTGGGGCCCATATGCTCCCAGTGCTTCTACTTAAGTGAGTCAGATGACCCCTATTTTCACATTAAGTTAATTTCTGGAACAGCCTACATGGTAGTTATTGCTCCAGATTAATAATTACCTCAGGGCAGTCTCTCTCGAACAGGCTGTGAAATACTCTCCATCTCCAATTTTTTGGAGTTTCGGATGAGTCTTTGACCACACCTTGAACATGTCCTTCTTAAAGCCGGGTCGCTCTAGACGAACGTGGGTGACAGGTTTGTCGTCCCCCTCACAAAAGAGAATAATATTGACACACAAAGATGCATGATTTTGTGTGTGGGCAAACAATTGCTAAAATGGGCCGAATAAAAACTGCCATTGACAGTGCAGGTCTGAGATGAGGAGTGAGGAGTCTCTACAGCAGAGAGCCCTGGAGGCCAGTGTGCTCCAAACCAGGGTATTATTGTTTTCTTCTTTTTTTAATTGCTAAATGTACTGGGGGACATTAGTTAGTAAAAATCACACAGGTTCCAGGTGTACCATTGTACAATACAGCGTCTATGTGTTGCTTTAAAACTGTGATATTCTATGGGCGGCTTGCGCTCCACCCTACATCACGCGCAGCGTGAAACGCCCATGGTTCATGGCACAAGGTTGCAAGGAGCCTGAGGAAAGGCCACATTCAGAAACCGTGTTGTACCTGCATGAGGCCATGATGACAAAGTAGCCCCCAAAGTCATGGCTCACTCAATGGGATGACCTCCCCCGGTCAGGGTGCGATTTAGACAAAAGTATGGACAACGACTGGCTACATGGAGTGGATTCTGTGGACCTGGGAAGACCCCTCTGTTCACATACGTCCCTACCGCTCGAGTGTTAAAGGCCCTGGGATCCCACACTGAGAACCAGTGTCTTTGTGCCCTGGCTGTCGTAGAGGCACGGACCACAGACGGGGGTGCAGGCTGCAGGACCGAGTGGGCAGAAAGACCCGTGGATGCAAAAGGCCTCACTGGGAGCTAGCAGGGTCTGTCCATCATAGTGGAGACGTGAAAGCAAACTGACCTGACATCCTGTATCAAATGAACCGATTGTTCCCTCTTCCCAGAAGCTGAATTTGTTGACGTGGAGCCACAGGTAGGGCGAGGGCTGTGCATGGACTATGAGGTCTGTCAATTTTCCAAAGCAACGACGGCAGCCCAAGGCAGCACAGGCCCCAGGACAAGCGCGGGTGGAACGAAGTTAGAAATTCCACTGGGAAGGACTGGAGGCCTCCTATTTTCCTTTCTCCAAGACTGAGCAAGCATATCCCGTGATGCTGTGTGGCCCACGGAGAGGGTTAAAATGTCAGTCAGCACGCGCACAGACATACCAGGACAGCAGGAAATCGTGAAGCCTCAATCACGAAGACATACCCGCTCCAGATTCCCAGGTGGGTTACAGTAGACTCTCCGTTAACCAGAGCTCAAGCTTCAGAGTGCCAGTGGTTTGAGTGCTGGTTAAGAGACAGCGTACTGTCATTTATCCAGCAACAGCTAATCCCCATGAGTGCTGGTTAAATGAGAGTCTACTATATTCAGAAGCCCAAAGGTAAGAACAATTTTAAGAGTCTATACTAGCCATGTCCAACCTGCGACCCAGGACGGCTTTGAATGTGGCCCAACACAAATCTTAAAACATCATGAGATTGTGTGTGTGTGTGTGTGTGTGTGACCTTCATTTTAGCTCATCAGCTATCATTAGTGTGAGTGTATTTTCTGTGTGGCCCAAGACAATTCTTCTTCCAATGTGGCCTAGGGAAGCCAAAAGTTTGGACCCCACGGGTCTACACAATTCTGGTATCTATATAATAAAAGGCTTTCAGTTTACAAAAATTCTAAACAACATTCTGTGATGGTAATTGCTCTTTTACTGTTCAGTTTTACCCGGGAGAGTTACACCACTCAGCAAGAGGCTCTACCACTGACTACCTAAGGGAACAGGAGAAATACTGCTTAGACCATGGGGCACGGTATGTGATAAACACTGAGCTCTCCGGTGGTCTTAGTTGCTTTCACATAGTCTTGAGATGGGTAACATTTCATATCATTAACACTTTAGCATGAAGGCGATTTCTTCTAGTGACAGATGGGAACCAGGGCTAAGGTTACAAGCTTTAGTGGAAGTCAGAGGAGATGCCAATCAAGAGAAAGGAAGGGAGAAGGCGGGCTCTGTCTGTACGCCTAGTGTGACATGAAGTGGACGTTTCAAGCATTGGTCACAAGTTGCAAATGTATTTACTGGGCACCAGGCACTCGGGAGAATATAGAGATGAATAAATAGATTGATGCCAACGCCCCACCCCCACCCCCGCTAGTTTGAACGTAATGGGGGGAAAGGCGTAGATATAACTGTGACACAGGACAACATTGGATAAGCGTCACGGAACGGACACACAAAGAATCGCAGCCTCGGCCCCACCTAGGCGCTTGCTACAAATGCAGGTTCTCAGGCCCCACCCAAGACTCCCAGACTGTCAACGCTAAAATCCCCTGCGTGGTTTGTACGCAGGCCTGAGGAACACTGGTCTAAGCAAACACGTTCCGTCAGAGAAAAGGGGACATCCCTCAGGGTTTCGGGAACCACTGGCATGTCTGTGGGCACCTCCTGGTATACGACGAGGGAGCGTGAGCTAAGCTTTTACTCTGGGACATGTGAGAGCAGGAAAAAGGGTGGGGCTCAGCATGAGCCAAAGTTCAAAAGAGAAAACCTCCATGGTTGTTCTCAAGTTCTCACACTGCTGCTTCGAAAACGTTTAAAATAATGACACCCGCGGCGGGGGGTGGGGGGATCCGGAAACATTAGGGGTGGGCTGACTGCAGAGTTCCAGAAAAACCTTAATTACTGATTTCATTTGCACAAAAGGGTAATCAAAGAGATGGGGGGAAATTAAATAGCAATAAAGATCAGCTTTGACGCTCCTCGGTAGAATTCCCAGGATTCTCAGTCCCACCCCAGGTCCTTCCTGCCCCCGTCAGAGTCCTTGGGAGGCTCACATACGGTCCTATGTCCACGGTCCTCATCACGGAGGGGATCTGAGCAGCCAAAAAGGCTCTCCCCCCGTGAAGAATGGCAGTGCCCACTGGGGGGACAGGGATCAGTATGTGCAGAAAACTCAGTAGGCTGACCAGACGTCCACTTTAACGGGACAGAACACGACGGTCCTGGCCCGTTTCCAGCTGTCCGTCTGGGCAGCCCAGTCTCACAGGGCCAAATTCAAGGTGTCAGTAGGCTGCTCAGACGGACCGTTGGAACGGGGCAGGGCCATCGTGTTCTGTCCTGTTTCCAACAACACGTCTGGTCAGCTGCCATGCAAGGTCAGTGGGAACCTCAGCCCAGAGGACATGCATGTGTCCTGGGCCTTCACCCCACACTCCAGACAGGTAGATCGGGGTGCGCGTCAGTCTCAGCCCCTGCTCCTCCTCAGTTCTGAGGCAGAGAACCCGTCTCCTGCTGCCAACACAGCCCTGCCCAAAGGCTGCAGCCCTCAGACCCGTTTCTCTCCTGCCATTGGCCGCCCCTCCACAACCAACGGCTGAATTAGGACAGCACCTGGGACGTACCAGGGACAGGCGTCAGCCTCCACGTACTAAATCATCAGTACCCACAACCACCCCGTGACGTAAGCACAATGATTGACAGCAGTTCGTGGATAGGAAAACTGAGCGACAGAGGCCAAGTGACTTGACTGAGGCCACTCTGCCCACAAGATCCAGCAAACCAGCCCTGGCTCCCGAGAACCGGCTGCCCCTGCTCTGTGACCTAGCACCAACCATCGTGGCTGCGACAAGTAAGAGCGTGTCCCACCCTGGGACTGTGACGGCACTGCCTGTAGATCGGGTCCCCTCCAGCCCTTCTTCTGTTTCATACTTCCGTCAGAAAACTGGAGAGCGTGTTCGAGGAGCACCTCAAATCCCAAGACATCTGTTTCTGAATCTGGAATCATCTTCCAAGGAGAGATAGTGACTGTGTCAGTGAAAGGAGGTTCTCAAAGGCAGGAGAACCGGAAAAGGGGGGAATGGGACTGGGTGGTGTGACAGCGGAGGATGGCCTAGGAGACCGAGCGGGCCTGGAGTTCCCAGGAAGGGCCCAGAGGCCCTGGAACTGGCCTGGTGACGGGCAGCTGAATCGTTCGCCACTTGGTTTAGACAGGGGGACACATACACGGTGGCCAGCGGAGCCGGCAGGAGAACGGGGGTAATTCCAAGTTAACTGTGTGTGACACTGCATCTCTGTCCTCGGGGAGCTCACCTACTAGTTGGTGACTCTGAGCAAGAAGAAAGCAGCACGTCGGTGTCTCCCTTTCTGTGTGTCACAGGGGTACAAGGGCAAATGTGGGGAGAACGGGGGCCGGGAGGGGAAGGCCCGCTCTGCGTTGGGGACCTTTAAGGGCAGAGCTACAAAAGGAGGGAGGAGGGGCCCTAAGAATGAGACCCCAGACGAGGGAGCAGAGCCTCCAGGGCACCTGCACAGCCGGGGTGCGAGGCAGGGAGTCTGAGGGGGTCGTGGGGGCAGTGGGGTGGAACCCCGTGGGAGCTTGGTTGTGCTATTTCAGGCCATGGCCACAGGCGACTGAGCCAGCCTGGGTGGGCGCCTTGCAGGTCTGCAGCAATCCCGACCGCGGAGTGACTCCTCAGTGCCACTTGGTCGCCCCCAAACTCCTGCAGCCGCCGCCCGACCCCGGCCCCTTAAGTCCCTCCCCCGCAGGGGCCACCTCTTTAAGAACGAGGCCACCAGATGGAGGCCTCTGCGTGTCCTCTCCGTTCCCTCTTGCTGTTTCTCTCCCTCTTCGCCTTCCCTTTTATTTTTCTTTCTGGAGGGGAATGCCTCCTTCGTTCCAGAAGTGCCCCCACTTCCCCCCGGAACCCCGTCTTCCATGAGCCCATTCCGCCACCGCGCTCTCTTCTTGCTCGTGGGATTCCTCCTTCTCTTCTGCCATCGATTTCTAAACCAACCACTTAACTCAAGTCTCTGCTCGCCTAAAGGGTCCCACTCCATCTTGTTGACCTTTCCAGCCAGCCTCCAACGCTCCGGACTTTTACACCAGAACCTGTTGTTGGGTCGCTGACTTCACCCCCCAGGGACTCACTCAGCCCGCAGCCCTGGTTACCTGGCTTCCCGGCCGGCTATAGGTTTGCCCCTGCTGCCCGCTCCCTCCGTTTTAGGACGTTGTAGAATGCTCACACCACTGTCTGGCAGCATACGTGCCCCTGCCAGGTGTCCCGACCCTGCATCTCTCTTCCCAACCCTCACCCGAAGCGTGACCCTGTGTCAAAACACCGAGCCACCGAGTCAGGCCGAAGAGACACAAAGGTAACTCATCCCGCCCTCTGATGAGCACCTTAGCTAAGGCTGGCTGGCTCCTCTCTACTGTGAGAACCACCTTGAATCTCCTGCATGAACCCTGTGTGGGCTGCAGCACTGATTTCATTGCAATTCATCCTGTTTACTGAGCATCTACTATGTTCCAGGCTCTGGGGCACACCCCTCCTTCATATGAACTTATTTACTCCTCACAGCACCCGTGTTACAGAGGGTTTGAGAAAACTTGCCCAAGGTCACACAGCCAACAGAGGGTGGACTCCAGACTCAAACCGGGTTTCTGCTTCCAGAGGTGCTGCTCGACACATAGCTGTAACTTTAAGCAGAACAAAGTGGGGGGCCGTGTGTGTGTGTTGGGCTGATGGCAGGGAAGCTTTCTGAGACCCCGCCACTTAGGTCAGATTTCCTGGGCCCGATTAGCCTGTGCCCAGCCGCCAGGAGCTGTTATTATCACTCACTCCTGTGGTCCTGTCACTGGGCCTGCGGGGACGTGCCCTTCCTTCCTGTCCCTGGCCTTCTGATGGTGACAGCTACTGGAAAATCACACACTGGCTACGGCCGCACTTCGCAGACACAGACTGTACGTGCTGCTCTGACTTCCTTCCTGCCCTGCCCCACGCCCGCCCCTACACAGGGTCACTGTACCTCTGGGCCGAGGCCCGTCTCAGGCTCACCCCCGTGCACGTAACGGAATTTCCTCTGTGCTACCACTTCTCCACAGAGTCTGCCCCCCACTTCTCCCCGACAGAGAGAGGAAGTTCATCCTCCATTACTTCCCCGCACCTCTTGCCTTACGCTCTCTTTCTGGCTCTGTCCTCGATCTACATTAGATGACGTTAATGCCACACCTGTCTCGTTAACCCCTTCTATTACAAAAAAATTTCATTCTGTTGTGTAAATGCACCACAGCTTCTTTACCCAGTCGTCTGTCAGAGGACACGTTGACTATTCCCATGACTTGGCTGTAAGAAGAGATGAAATACGGCCATTTATGACAACATGGAGGGACCCTGAGACCATCACGCTAAGTGAAATAAGCCGGACAGAAAACACCAAGCACTACATGAATCCACTCGTACGTGGAACATAAAGTTGAAAGCCACAAATAAACAAAACTCATGGACACAGTCAATGGTTTAGTGTAATAGTTACCTGAGGGTACGGGGGGAGGAGGGTGGGAGAGAAGGGACAGGGACTCAAATATACGGTGATGGAAGGAGAGCTGACTCCGCGTGATGAACACATAACACAACATGTGGACAATGTACTGTAGAATTGTATGCCTGGGACCTATGTCATTTTCAGTCATCAATATCACCCCAAGAAATTTAACAATAAAAAAATTTTTAAATTAAATGTATGTTGCATTGAAGTAAGTCAGGAGAACAGCCTCCTTCGAAACAAAGATGGTACCAAAAAAATTCACATTAATCAATTTGTTGGGGAAAACAAGTCCCTGGAGGAGAAATCTAACAAAAGAATAAACACAATGCTGGTCAGAACAATGGCCAATAGCCGATATTCTCACAGGTCCTCCCTTCCTGGGGGGTGAGTTCTGGGACGAGCTGAAAGCCACACGACAAGTATCATGACGACCAGACTCAACCCGAGGCCCTGACTTCAGCTCCCCCGTCGTCTCCCTAAAACACTCTGTAAAGGAAAGACGTCTGTCTCCTCATCTGGGCCGGGTGCGAACCCAGGCAGACGTTCCCCAGGCAGCACTGTGTAGTCTCCAGGAGCACGCACCTTCAAACAGAAACCAAAACCAGTGAAAACCAAATCCCAGTGCCTTCTGGCCTCTCCTCAATGGCGCCGAGCCTTAGTTCTTTCTTTTCGTTGCCTGTGAAACACGATACCTCCTGGGGGGAGTTGTGGGCTCCAAGGGTGGAGCCACAAGACGTGAGCTCAGGAAATGAAACTTCCTGGAATGACGTTGTCTGTCCTGCCTTCTAACCGGGCGATGGACCCATTCATCATTCAATTTCTTACCTTGCATTTCACAGAATTTCAATTCCGTGAGACCAAAACGGGCAATTTTTGCAATTAGTTCTCTTTGTCCTCCTGCTGCTGATATACCAAAATAAACCCATGGTGTCTCAATCTTTCATGATTGTCTCCAGCAAGAGACTCAAGTGTGCCCTTTTGGAGGACATCAGTTCATTCAGGATGGTGAGACACCTTTAGTGGGAAAAAAAATAATTCCTTGATCTAAGAGGTTATAGGCCAGATGGACTTCCTCTTGTGGTCTCAATGTCACGTTTGTGAAAATGGTGTTGGGTGAACAGCCAAGCGTCAGTGTGAGACATGATCCTCGTGCTAACTGAACCTGAGTTCTGGCTGACTCCCTCGCTGCCCCTCCGATGGTTTCTGTCTCCTTCCTGTTCAGTCACCACCTCCCAGGAGACGCCGTCTAAAACGCTCCTCCTCTAGTACGTCTGCCTCCTGCCCTCCTCCCCTTTATTTTATTAATACCACTGTCTGAGGTTATATTTTTATCTGTGTACTGATTTATTGTGCTTCCTCCTATCAGAAGGTAGGAACCTTATGTGAACTTGTTTTCATTACTGCTGTTTTCCCAGTAACCAATTCAGTCCCACGAAGAAAATTCAGGACCTCGCTAACATGACAGTTTTATATATATATATATTTCTCATATGTTAGAGAAACTGTAGGATTTGGGGGTAACACTGAATATTAAGAGGAGACCAAAGTTTGCTCATTGCTAAGGATTTTTCACTTTAGACACTACAGAGGGCTCTCCTCACCCAGAAAGTTCCTCTTTTCTCTGCATTGCAAATCCAAACACAATATTTGGGTGAGAAAAAAAAAAAAAAGTCCAGTAAGTCTGCATCTTATCTCAAATATGGAAGAAAGAAAGCCAAACAGAGAAACATTTGTCCCGGACTTGTTGGAGGGATTCTAATACGTTCAGTGCCTCATACTCACTCTGGGTTGCTTTCAATAGTTCGATTTTGTTTTTAAACCTTCTGTTCTTTGGAGCAAAAAACAAAGGCATGGGAAGATGTATTTATTCACTCAACAAGCAGCTCAAATATCCCACCTCCGAGAAGGTCCCCTCCCATCATGTCCAATGGAACCCCCTACCCTTCCATCACTTTCTGGTTCATGGCACTCAATCAATCAATTTCTCTGTAGTATTCAGCACTACCTAAAATTATACTTAACTCATGTGTGCCATGTTCATTATCTGATTTTTCCTGTCACAATAGAAGCTTAATGACAGCCAAAGCCTCGTCTCTTGTCCATGGATGCTTCTCCAAGGGCTGAGCGTTGCAGACACCTGGTATGTCCCCAACAGGTGTCTGTTTGATAAATGAAGGAATGAAGTCACACTGGCTCTGCGAAGGCTTTCTTGACGATTCCTGCCCAGCTTTTCTGAATACTCTTTGCTCTCATCAGCTCTCCCCCACCACCAGGACTTCATTCTCTCAAGTTCTCCATGCTGATGGTTGTTTGGCACCACAGAGTCATTTGATGCTTTGTTGCACCAAATGACATAAACAGCACGAGCTCATTTGTGATTACCTCATGCACTGGTCTTTTGCGTCCCCAGTCCATATGAGAAGTCCCTGCAGGGAAGGCTTATGTCTTAGGCCAAGGACCAGAGGAGGAAGAGATGGTGTTTGGGAGAATGGTAATAAAGTGAGTTTGTAAAATACTAAGTATTTTAATACTAAGTATTGCAGGTAGAAATGTCCAATAGGCAGTTCATGTACATATGGGGATCTGATGTCAGAACAGACAGCTACGCTGAGATCATTCATTTGTGACTCATCGACCAAAAACAAATTGCGTGAAATGTGATCTGAACAGTCACCATGTGAACAGAAATCTACTAAACTAAAGGAGACGTGTGAAGAGGATACCATGCCAAGGGCAAAAAATGAACTGGGAAAGAAGGGCCCTGGCAGGCCAACGGGCTCAAGCAGGAAGAATGAACCAGAAGACGAGGAGGAGGAGGAGGGGGGTGAAGGGTAAATAACCATCCCGTAATGATGCCTGTGGAGCGTGTGTGTGGGCTTAGCCATTTTTTTGCTAAGAATGTGAATTCAAGGGCAGCTCAATCTTAGCTTCAGTATAAAAACGGTACAGATTTTGGTATAGCTGATAAAGTATTTTTTGTAGAGAAAATACTGTTTTAAAAACATACCGGTTATAAGTTTTTGATGAGCTACCACATACAGTTAGATGTGAAAGCTTCTGATGCTAAATTGTTCTAAATATTTAATGGTTTCTTTCATTTCTTGTGTATGAGAGCACAGTAAACTCATAGGAATTAGGATCAAGGGGAAATGCAGGATTTTTAAAATGTTATGTTTTGTTTTTTTTCTTAAATTGTAATAAAATGATGTATATTAAAAACCATGTGTTCGGTGTGACTCACACGTCAAGTGCGTGAGCTCAGTGGGGGAAGGAGCCTAGAGATTGAGAAAAGCAACGAGGCAGAGCCACGGTCTTCTCACCCCCTAAGGGGCGGGTAGGAGACTCAGAAGGAACCCTGTCAGAGCTAGAAGGACCGGAAGATCATCGGGGATGCCAATTGCAGATGCCAAGGAAAATGGAATCTACGAGATGGTAGAGAAGGGTCAATGGCGGCAAAGGTCACAAGGAATCCAAGGAAGAAAAGACTAGGAAAATGTCCACTGCTGAGCTGGGCTACGGCAGCTTCACCTGAGTAATGGGAACAGAAAGCTGATTGAAGGGGATGGAAAATGGACTTCCGGGATGGAGAACGGAATTCCGGGATGGAGACGGGACTTCTGGGATGAAGAAAGGACTTCCGGGAAGGAAAGAGAGTCAGACAGCGAGTGCCCTTGGCGAGCTTCCCCACGAAGATAGAAGAAAACGAGGCTGGTCCTGTCCTTCTCCAGGAGCTTCTGTGGGAAATGGAGTTTATTTCTCAAAAGCAGATTTTAAATCATGCCCTGGCATGCCAACTATACTTACGTCAAGTGGTTTAGAATTTCTCAAAATATCAGTATCTGCTCATTTAAGAATTAAATTTCAAATTCATAATAATGTCTTAAAATATTTCCTGCTATATCAGTGAGAAAAATCCAGGATGAGGAAAAACCCAGAAATAGGTAAACCCATATTCCTGTTTTACCAAAAGTAACAATAGTAACAAAAGCACTTTTTTTTAACAGTAGAAATTGGAAGGACATTATGACCTGGAACGTGGGCCAGCACAGAGAAGGGACTTGGGTCATGGCTGCAGTTTGTAGATTATTATAGACTCATCGAAGAGGCTAGATGCTGGGCCAGAGTATGACCCAAACTGAGGCAAATAAGAGCCAAATCAAGACCTCCAGGAAAGGCTCATAATTTCCTGAGCTCTGATGAACAGGCCTCTGTGTCATCAAAACTTCACTTAGGGTCATCATGGGAAAAAGTGTATAGGGATACATTGCAAAAAGATGGGAGAATAACATCTATTAATGAATTAAATATTGGTTCTTTTCCAAACGTCTGGCCGTTGTCCAACAGAGTCTTAAAAACTGAAGTGAATAAAATGCCAAGGTTTAAACGATTACTCCATAGTCATTAAACTCAACGAAGAGACAGGTTGATAGAACTGAAGGGCAATAGTAACTTCGTGGACGCTGTTTATTTAGATCGCAGCCATCTAGAATTTTCTCTATAGTATTTTCACATGGAATAGAAAACGAATGAGATATAAAAGGTCAGTAGAGTATATACTGACGTGTACAGTGCTCTACATGTTTTTAAAGCATACTTTTCTTCATTGGGTCCTTTAAATAATCCAAAGTTAGGTAGGCACTGTGCCAGGACCTCCCCTACCTGCTACCCAGTACTGCCTGCATGATATTTATCTTAGGTTTTCACACAAATGGACCCTGAGAAGTAAGAAGTTTTTTATATTATCCAGAAAACCAGATTTATCAGTGACTGAAAATGCAGTAGAGTGAGGGAAAGAAAGAGTTGAAATGTGTATAGTCACCTTATGAATTAAAGGAAACAATCTAAGCTCTAAAGATAAGTGCCCAACTCTCTAAGTAGAAACCTAGACAGAAGGCTAAGTGATGTGACCACCTCCTTCTAGAACGCGTGATTAGAAAAGCAATTTCCGGCACCTGCCATAGAATTTGTAGAGAGTCCTGACGATGTCCTAACCTATGTGACCTCAGAGTGTACAGGAGTAAGTGCTTCACAAGGCATTCAGCATCGATTTGGTATCTGATATACTAACATCTTTAGTAATTCATCAATCTTCCCATTTCTCCCAACCCAGTGCTATTTATTTACCCTAAATTAGTAGCTATTTTACACAAAATAGGAGGTATTTTATAAAGCCCCTACTAAGTACTAGCCTCTGTCCTAAGCACTTTCACGTACTAACTCATTTAGTTATCACACGTACCCTACAAGTAGGTGCTATTTTTGCATATTCATTTACAGTTGAAATGGCCATGACACAAATAAGTTAAGTAATTTCTGCAGGTGGCACACAGCTGCTGAGGATAAGAGCCAAGATTCAAGTTCAAGCAGTCTGGAGTCTCACCCACGAGGCTACACAGTCTCCATTTTTATTTCAGATCAGACTCATCTTTCTTCTGGAATATTACAATAGTGTCCTAGCTGGTCTTCATTAAACTTACCATTTTTCACATTATTGTTTTTTAATTGTGAAAATAATATACAAGGGCTGTCCAGAAAAAATCCAGCCATAAATGCCTCTACTTTTCATATTATGTGGCTGGATCCTGTCTGGACAGCCCTGACCCTGGCATGTATACATTCTCCACGTAAAACAGTATAATAGCATGAATTGAACAAAGTCCCGTGTGGGCATCAGCTGCAATCCCACGTTTCTCCCCAGGGTCTGGGGTGTCTTCATATGTATGTTACCTTTAAAAATCGGCAGTGTCTTTTAACATTTTTTAAAAATAAAAGTTATTATATTATTCATTTGCAAATTTTACTTTTTTATTCATTTATATGTCTTCAGGAACATTCTAAATCAAGACAATGTGACCTTTAAAAGAAGAAAAGTGATATAATTTTACTCACCAATGTCACCCCAATAAATTTAATTAACAGCAGAAGAAAAACCTATTGCCTTTCTTGGAAATCTACCCCCATTCCAAAATAGAGATGTCATAATCCTATTTGCAGTGCTCCCCTTTCAGTATCAGTGGAATCAAGAAAATGCCGCCACAGTTAAAGACCAGAAAACAACTTTTAAAGGGGCAACAGGTAGAGAAGTATCTACACAGAACGCGGAGAACAGGTTATAGCAGCTAGTCAGTAGGCGAAGCAGTCCGTGGGTGACGGCGTCCTCACCAAAGGTTTGCCATGCAGTGCGGCTGGATCCACTTCTTGCAAAAGTCTACGTAGGCAGCCGGAACATTTAGCATGCTGGTGCATCTCATCCCCATGGCAACCTGGAGAACTGGGGTAACACTGTGGTTCCCCCTACTGAACTAGTCCCCTCCTGGACTGGAACGAGTTTATCCCTTTCCTTGTTTGCTATTTCCAGAAGGTACATTCTCGAAGACGGGAACTGCACGTCTCCCATCCTGCTCCAACACCATTCCCTGATACAGTACTTGGCACCTACTTGTTGAATGACGGAATGAAGCCAAAGATGTCTGACAAGGCCCCGTGAATTCTGTACCTTGACTTTTTTGAAGCCCTAGAAATAGGCTGGCCAGGTGTCCCATTTGAAACAGGACAGAAAACAATGGTCCTGTCCCGTTTCACATGCTACATCAGGTCAGCCCACTGACACCTTGAATTTAGTCCAGTGAGACTAGGACTGACCACACATTCCGTTCGAAAAGGGAAAGAACCATTGTTTTCTGTCCTGTTTAAAATGGGACTTCTGGTCAGCCTACTTAGAAAACAATGATTTGATCACCCAAGGCCACCGTACATTGGTCTGAACAATTACAGATCTACAGCAGACCCTAATCACAACACACCTAAACGATACTCACCGGCCACAGAGAAAGGACATAACCTTTAGAGTCTGTCACTGAGTTAACAAATATCCACTAATGCTTGCTGTGTGACCTCGGGTACAATGTTTGACCCCTCTCTTCAGTTTCCTTATCCATAATAAGGAAGATAATAAAACCTTTGGGATTTAATGAGGACTCGATTAAAAAAAAATAAAGATATTAAAGCATCTAACAACACGTGAAACATCGAGCAAGTGTTCAGTCAATGTCAGGCCTGTGCCTCGGTCTCCTTCTGACCACTCACCCCTGGCCCCCCCCCCCCCCCCCCCCCCCCCCCCCCCCCCCCCCCCCGTACACATAAGAAGACTTCGCGTGTATTTACCCTGATAAACATTTCTCTTCTCTCATTTCCATGTGTGGCAGTCTGGGCAACAGCTTCTTTCTCTTGCGAGGCTGACCTACTGTTTGGTTGGAATCAGGCCCAAAGCTCTGAGCTCTAGAGATTACCGCTGGAGCTAAGAAGCATTATGGACCCAATCCAAGTGCTTCAGCACACAATGGCTCTGCCATTACCAGAAGAAAAATATCCAAATGGTTGTAGCCATTTTATGAGTGTGATATATATCCCAAAGTTTATGGTAGGGTTACCAATGCGGGGTTCTAAAACTAAAAAGTCACACCAAAATTATTCATCTCCTTATAGACATTGCAACGTTGAGTATTATAACAGACACCTTTCGGTGGAGTCTAAAGTTTTCTCCAAAGGTCCCACCATAATTTCAAAACAGTGAATGTTAATTCGAGCAGGGAAAGATAGAATCTTTCATTTACTTACCTTTTTGTTTTGCTTGGTTTTGTTTTTAGCTCATCAGCTATCATGAGTGTGGGTGTATTTCATGTGTGGCCCCGGACAGTTCCTCTTCTTCTGATGTGGCCCAGGGAGGCCAAGAGGTTGGACACTGCTGTCTTAGTGTCTCAGAAACACTTGCATTTGTCCTGTCATGCACACACCCTAACAAGTCATCCCAAGGCTTTCCAAAGAACTGAAGGAGACTCAGCTATACATGAAGCTTTCCCTCTAATCAGCCCCGCTCTCCCCAGAGTTCCCACAAATCCCTGGGGCAGATCTATTGGGGTGCTACTCGAGTGATCTCCAGACCTATCTTGAAAGCAGGGTATCCACTACTTCTCCTTTTTTCTGCATTACGACCTTGCGCGATGCCTGGCGTGATGAAAGCAGTATTTCTGTTCCCCTGCTTAGGTTGCAACCACCACAACCTCTGAGTGGAGGTCAGTGTGGGCAGTGTATAAATTCTGTTTAAAAAACGGAAATCAGGTTCTGGCTTTGCAACCTGGAGGCGGGGGGTGTCAAAAATAGTTGGAGTGTTAGCTTCATGTGCCCTTGGCCCAAAGATTCCATCTTTTCCTCAAAGACTTAACTAGAGCCACCAGGTTAGAATTACAGTCCATAGGAGTAGCCACACCTACTTCCCTCCATCAACAAAGGACAGTACCATTACCCGGCCTGCGCTGCCTGAAGGGGACTCCGAGTTTCTTATGCACGAGGAGCTCAAAGCCAGAGGAATTCATACGCAACTCCGTGTGGCCATGAAAGAACTCCGAAGTGAAAATTAAGAGCTCGCTGGGCCTGAATAGGCCTTGGAAGGACTATATTTTCCCTCGTCTGGATTCCAGGATTCTTCTTTTGGTCTAAATATGTTAAGATGCAGTCAAGCAACGTGTCCAGGTCACTACAGCTGGTAACTCGCAAGGGAGTTTCACGGAGATGCCAGTGGAGAAAAGATCCGAAACCTCGTGCGGGGAAGCTGGTTGCACACAACTTACCCACGGGGAGGTGGGGTGGGTGAAAAACTGGAAGTGAATGCACACCCTAGGGCTAGCTGAGCATCAGTACTTCATTCAGGCCAAGTATTTGCCAAAAAGACGTAGGGGACCCAATCAGGAGTGAGGTTTCGGGACCTACATCTTTCCCTTCCCACATCATCGTGTTTTCCAAGGTTTGGTGTCCACACTGAACACAATGCCTGATAATCTTAAAGTGCCGTGTGTTTTACAATGGTGTTAGTCCCGTAAAGCAGCTCGTTCAAGTTAACTTAATTCTTTAAAGATGGAAAAGAGACCAAGAGAAATACAGGTTGGAAAATTCATCCTCAGAGTATTTCATCAGCTGACAGTTAACTATGCTATTCCATTAGCAATAAGATAAGACAAAGACGAAAAACCCAGTTAAAATTTTAAACTTAAAATTTAGATCTCTCCTCTCTCTCTCTCTCTCTCTCTCTCTCTCTCTCTCAAAGTGATTTTGCTCCAACCCCAACACAAGCGAAACCACTGAAATGACCGTAGTGAAAACAAAGCTCTGCTGCGTAGCTTATAAACTCATCCACCATCCCGAGGACACCGCCATGGCAGCAGGAAACTTGGTTCTCCCTTTGGCCGTGGGATGCCTTCAAATCAGTCTGCCACGTTGCTGCAGAGCTTTCTCCTGGTGATGGGGAGTAGGTTGAGGGGCTGAGGGGGGAAATCATGAGAAGAGCATTTTTCACATCACAATTAAAATGGTCAGTGAGGTGCAACAGAGGTTCCTGGGAGGCTCCAACATGATATCGAACTCATTATTGACGGGAGCTTACTCCCATTTTAAAGGACATTCTTTAGATTTGCCATTTGGTAATGCTGAAACCAAAAAGTTCAGGGAGGAAAAAAAGGAAAAAACAAATCAAACAGACAAAAAACCCAACACTGAGAGTTGGAACATACCAGCCATTTTTTAAGGACAAGGACTACGACAACCCCATGGTACACAAAACACCTCCTTCTCATGCAGAAGTCATCGTGAACCACTCCGAAGGGAGTTGGGAGGATTATCTGCTCGTGACACCGGCCGGAGAAGTGAACCTGTGATGCCCTTACTGGTATCACTTCACCCGCCAGCTACTTCCAGCCAACGAGACACAGTCCAGCAGCTACCACAGCTGCCCAAACTGCCCGACGGGAATCTCAGCAAGTTCTCTTCCTCAGACCAGCCTCCAAAACAGGTACAAGAGAAAAGAATCTCTGACCAGAAAAATTGGGTCACAAGAGGAGAGAGACCCCATTCTCTTGAATATTATTAATTCTTGATTTTTAAGGAAGCATGGTTCCCGTTAGGCCTGAGAGAGTTTCTTAAATGTGACCTACATTCAAGCGTAATTGTCTTTCTCTCCCAATTGGCAAACATATACTGCATAACCTCGTTATAAAATCCCATAATTAATACAGTTTTGAATGTTACGAGCCAAATTATGTGACCTAAAATGTTGCAAGATACAGAATAGTTGAAGACAATTAGTAGAGTCTGGCTCTCACGTAGCCCTGTCCCAAATGTTTTGAAGCAACGACCTTTGCCTGTACAACATGGTATTTCATCGGTGGACATTATCCCGACGTTCTTTGGGAGGAGAGGTTGGAAATGCTACATCCTTAACCGAATATTTAGGAATAGTTTTAGATACTACTTTAAAAGTACAACCAAGACAACAACTAAAGCATTGCACATGAAGCTTCATGGAAGTAGGAATTTATTCTACAGACAGATTCAATTAGCTATTTACGCTGTTGCCTTTGCTGAGGTTTTATCGGCTAGTACCTAAGAGACATGCTGTGGCTCAGGAAACAAAGCACTGAAAGGTTTGGATCTAGGTTCCAGGCCTGCAATTCCCAGTTCTCTGATCATAAGCTCGTCATTGAACTCCCTCAGAAACTCTTTCTCGTCCGTGAAATGAGATAGTACAATACCCATTTCACAGTATTTCTTTTTCTTGCTAAATTTGTTGGGGTGACATTGGTTAGTAAAATTATATAGGTTTCAAGTGTACACTTCTATGATACATCATTATCTATTGCATTTTGTGTTTGCCCTCTTCTACCACCCCACCCCTTACCCCGTCTGGTAACCACTAAACTGTTGTATCTATGAGTCTTTGGTTTCTCATTTCTCTTGTCATTTGTTACTGTCAGTTTTATATTCCACATATGAGTGAAGTCACGTGGTTCTTGACTTTTTCTGTCTGACTTATTTTGCTTAGCATGATGATCACAATACCCATCCATGATGTTGCAAATACCAGTATTTTGTCTTTTCTTGTGGCTGAGCAATACTAGACTGCATATATGTACCACAACTTCTTTATCTAGTCATCTATCAAAGGCCCTTTTGGTTGTCTCCATGTCTTGGCCACCACGAATATGCTGCAATAAACATGGTATTTTTAAAAGAACAAATACAATCATTGGGAGTAATTTATACCTCAGAAGGATTAAATACATGTTTGACTTGTTATTATGCCATCAAATATTAAGAGAAATGGCAAACGCCAAAAGATATCTTAACCATGTTCACTGAAAATCCATTTTTACAATGATGTGGGCTGGAAATAAATACTTAATATAGGTCTAGAAACTTCAGGTCCTACAAGTGTGCATGCAGAAATCAGCATGGACTTCCAAATCGAGGTGGCAGATTGTGGACACATATTTCCATTCTCTTTCATCCATAAGCCTATTAAAATGTCAGAAGAGGAAACAGGTATAAATTCATAAGATAAAATAAGAAGTGGTCACTAGGCTGAGAAAAGAGTTCAACAAACTTTGGGGAGATGAGGAGTAGATGAAAAGATGCTAAAGATGAGAGTCATCCAAAGAGTTTAGCTGAGTGAGATAGAGAGGAAGTGGGTAGTATAGTAACAGGGATGGACACAGGCTTCCTAGAAGGACCACTGAGATGCTCAGAATAAAAATTCAGATACAAGAGGAGTGGCAGGGACACCTAGGACTGACAAATAAGGGAAGTCAATCAAAATTCTGTTGATGGGTTCTGACTCACCGCTGTGTAAATTGTGGCCCCAGGCATGACATTTGCCTCAGTCTAAAATGAGGACAGAAAACCAAAGCTTCTCTTCTATTTGAAAAAGTCCCTGATACGGGCGACAGACCAAGGTAAACAAACAGGAAATACTGGTTCAAAAATAAAGAGACACTACAGAGAACACAAGGTTTTACAGAAATTCTAACATCCTTAGAAGGATTCAAGAATACAGTACATCCATCAGACAAGAACAGTGTCCTGTGAAAAAAGAACAAACGATAACGGGGAAACTTGACTTAAAAATAGGACTGACAACGACAACAAAAAGAAATTTTAGAACATAAAAATGGAGAAAAATCTCCCAGAAAATAAAACAAAAATAGACAAAAGGATCAAACCAAGAGGACTAATAGATAATAAATAGGAATTATGGAAAATGAGTAGCAAAAATGAAGGGAAAGAAATCGTTCACTTGGATGATAGAAGAGAATTTTGGATAGTTGAATGACTTAAAAGTTCAGGTTGAAATAGCCCAGCAGTGGCTGCAAAAAGGTCTCTATCTAGGATCACTGCTGAAAGTAAGAAAGCAGAAAGAAAAAGCAGATCTCCCGAGAATGAGAATGAAGCTGGCATCAACTTGCCATCAGCAATACGAGATGCTCAAGGGAAAGGAGCACCGTCTTTAAAATTCTGAGGAAAAGACATTTTTAACTACATTTTCTATACCTAATTATTACTCGTGTGAACACAGATCACACTTTATGTGCTGATTTTCATGCATTGAAAGAATCAGAGGAGTTGCAGCTCACATATAATTTCTTAGAAATTTTGCTGAGCACGCAGGGCAGCTGAAAGAAGTAAACAAAGACAACAAAAGACTGGGGTTCCAGAAAGGAGGACACAAAGCAACACAAAGAAAGGTAACACCAACAGAATTGTCGTGGAGCAGGCCTACAGGAGAAGTACAGACAAGAGGAGCAAATAAAGAGCGTCAGAAGAAAATTTCTGGAAAAATTTTAACAAAATTTCTCATTGGACGATAAAACTAAGAACAAAAGAATGACAAGTAATAGAAAAAGAAAAAAGAAAGCCCATTAAGAAACTCCAGAACAATTACAAGCTGTACAAAGTATATTAACAATATACTATGTGACACTGCCACGAGTGATAATGAGCCTGATGTAAATACATTTAGTGGTTCACAATTTTAGAACCTACCTATAGACAAAGATGGCAGCACCATGACTGGAGAACAGAAGGCAAATGTTAATACCCTTGACACTGTAGAAGTACAAATTACACAAATTGGGAAGGAGAAGTGGGTGAGAAAACCCCAGAAGCTGGAGGCTCAAATTGTCTACTATTAAAGGAAAAAGTATGACCCGAAGTTACTAAAGGAATAAGTATTTTATCTCAAGTTGCATAGGCAACCAATAAAGAAGGAAAGTAGAACTATGACTGAAGAGGCATTGAGTGACTTAATCAGATTACATCCTCATCTATCAGCATGGGAAGACGATATATAATATCTAGTGCAGAGAACCCAAGAATTAGCAGTAGAAGAATATTGTTTAGCGATACAACATTAAGTAACAAAAACACCATAAAAATGAAGTGACAAGAGGCTCAATGCAAGGAGTGGGACAGGAAGCCCTGAAAGAGCTTCTGTCTTCGTTGTTAGTGTATGCAGTTTTCACCTTGATAAATTTTTTAAGATTCTTACTATAAAAATCCAAACATATATTTTTACTAAGAAATGGGTAATCCACTGTTCTGCACAAATTGATCCGCTTCCCGTCCAAATTAAGTGACAGGTGCTCGAGGATATGTTTACTTACGTGGAAGGCTGCACACAATTTCAGAAAGGGGAGAAGGGTGCTTACTGCGTTTTGATCAACAGTCAGCAACTGTCTCTCAGGTGTTCCCAACCCAACAAGATGTGAATCATCTGCAAACTTCCCCTGGGCTCCCTCACTTAGGCTGGGCGGGGACTGCCTGAGTATTTTATTATGTCATTTGCTACTGCAGGAATTATTCATGGTCATTCACCAGCAAGCTGAGCACCCGAGGGGGCTGCTAGCTCCTCCATTCAGAACCCAAAACCTCACGGGGACCTCAGTGCTTGGTAAATTTAGAAGCAGATTTCACCCCGCTACCCCACCCCCTCTTTAACTGCCTTCAAGAGTCATGGAGCCCCAGGAACTACAGAAACATTCTGCCTAGCGTGTCCTTTGTGAGCCGCTGAGAACAAAGAGAATTTCCTGCAAAATGATGCTGAAACGTGATCACCGATGTGTATTATCTTGCCCGCACCTCGCCTATTGAGTATCCTCCCCGGCTATCATTCCGATCTCGTTTGTTGTCTTCCAGGGGGGCAGGCAGCGATGACCCCACTTACGTGCTCAAACAGCACCCTCTGCTGGGGCTTTCGAGCCGACGGTTTGGTCCGCAGCTGCTTGGTCACACCGACAGCACGTGGCGCAGAGAGGAGAGAGCAACGGGGAAACCACAGGCCAGGACTTCAAAGGCAAATAAAAATCTACTCATTCACTTATATATGAGAAGGCCGGCGTGTTAGGCACCCGATAGATAGACAGACAGATAGATAGACAGACAGACAGACAGACAGACAGATAGACAGACAGATAGACAGACAGATAGACAGATAGACAGACAGACAGACAGACAGACAGATAGACAGACAGATAGACAGATAGACAGATAGATAGACATACAGACAGACAGACAGACAGATAGACAGACAGACAGACAGACAGATAGACAGACAGACAGACAGACAGATAGACAGACAGATAGACAGATAGACAGACAGACAGACAGACAGATAGATAGATATTCACATGTGTGTTTTATTAAGTCCCAAGAGAATACTTTGTTAGGGCAAAAAGTATCTTAATGAAAGATGTCGTGTATTACATTCGAATTCTGTTTTACAAAACACTTTCCCCAAGTGGGGTGCTCAAGATCTCTGAACATGTGACACGATTTGCACTCCGTTCGGGGAAACGTATTAGCGGTATAAAATAAAGTGTTTTCTTAAATACGTCAGGGCTCTTGCCCCATGCCGGATGCCTGCTTTGCTTGGCGTCTTTGTAAATGCTTAAGGAAAGTTCTAAATTAATTTTCGCTCCCTTGCTTCCATGTAACGTGGTTCGGAGATGGCAAGACTCATTTATCTGACCAAGGAAGAAATGTGTGACGTATGTGCTTTGGGGGCAGGGGCCCTTTAGCATTCATTGTGCTTAATACAATAGAAAGTCTTACTAACTTGAGTAACAATTCAAAGCAGGTGCAGCAGAGAACAGCGTTCTTCTAACTCCGACTAAGAATCACGCGTGTAGGCAGCTTTCCACGCCTGCACGGGAGCTGGGCTCACGGCGCCCAGAGCCCACGCCAGGCTCACGCCGGACTTGCAGTTGAGGAAAGAAGTCAACATATTTTCGGCCGTATAACCCCCGGCCCTCATTCTGTCTCCTTCCGATTCGGGGTGGGGGGATTTAGTGCCCACCGAGCCGGAGAAATACGGTCAGTCAGCGAGGGGCCCGAGCTGAGTGGGAGTGGGCGCGCGTGCTTGCCCTGGTCTGTGTCTCCTTGGTGACCAAGGCAGGGACAGAGACAGGATTCTCCACTCGGCGCAGACACGATCGCTTCGCTTCAGTGTTGGGGAGACCCAACAGGAAGGCTGATGAAATAAAGGAGGTGCGCCCCCCCCAAAAAAAATTCCTCAGCTCCTCAGCACTTGTCCTGTTTGCCAGGAAGCCCCGAGGGCCGAGGGTGGACAGATCTTAGGCTTTTTCGAGAAGAGCTTGAAGGCAAAATATTTATGCAACATTTCCTCTTTGAGGCTCAAATTTTTCCAGAAGAGTCTGTGAGCCAAAACAAACATCTACGGGCTAAATTTACCCACAGGCCAGCGGTGTCCACCAGCCACAGACCAAAAGGTCCTCTCTTCTCGCTTCGGGCCCTTTGCACGTGTCCCTCGGGCTACCAGTAACTTTCCTCTCCCTGCCCCCCCACTCCCCCGAAGAGTTGACTACACCCACTGCTCTGGGATTCGCCCGACTGCCGTTGCGTCCAGGAAGCCTTCCGTGATCTGCTGGGCGCAACTGGGTTCCCGTGCGATGTGCCCTCCCACCTCTGGGCCTTCCCCCCACCGCACCAAGCACGGCTTGTTGTGACACGTTTATCTGTGCGCTTATTTGATGATTTTTCTCCCCTACCTGGAAGGTAGAGCCCACGTCTCTTTAATTCAGGATCACATAGCCCATCAGAAAGTAAACAATGGCAAGTAACGGTTCAATAAAGAGGTGATGACTTTACGAGGGGAGGACCCCCCCCAAAAAACTGAAATTATCTCCCGGAGGGCGGGCCCTGGTAGCACAGGCCCTCCCGCTGGGTGAGTGTTCCAGAACCCGTCTGCATCCGGGCACCAGCGGGCGTGCTGGGGAGAGGCTGCGTGCGGCTTCGGTGAATTTGTTTTGGAGACTCTGTCACCACGTTGCCCGTTGCATGACGGGTGACGGACATGGACACCGTGCAGCGTGACAGCGCACCTGCCCACCCTGCGCTGAGCGCTCAGCAGTTTGGGACCAAACACCACGACCCCCGTGCCCAGAGCACCTCACTAGGTGTCGTGCATCCAACAGAGAGCACTTGGACAGTGACCGAAGTTTAAGCCTGTAAGAATAAATACACAACTTTTTATAAATAAATTCTGGGTTTTGGGGTCCCCTCTCATATAGTCACTCTTCATAGGTATAGCCAGAACTGTCATCGATGGTTAGCATCACCGAACCCTCAGATTTGGGCTTTGCAGGCACGAAGTCTGGATTTGACCCCATGCAGCCCACCTGCTATCTACACGGTGTTTAGTCATTACCGAACCTCCCCGAGCGTGTTCATTTGAACGGTGACATGTCCTGGGTTTGCGCGGGTGGTCACAGGGGATGCCTGGTACCATACGATCAGCTGGTGGTGCTCCAAAAGTGTTGGTTATTACTTTTGCCATTAAGAACCGTCTGCTCACCCCGGCTTCCCCACGTGCCCACCCGCACGTGGCGAGGTACTGGCCCACTGAGGCGTCTGACCTTGGCACAAACTCCCCCAACAGCTTCCCACCACCCACGCGCGTCCGTGTCCAGAGGAACCAAGCGGGGGGAGGAATGACAGCCCAGCGGCTTAATCACAGCGTTAAAAGACGCCCGAAAGGCGCACTCAGCCCCGGTCCCTGCTGACTGGGAAGTGGTCTCAGTCCACCCCGCACGAACGCTCAGTGCGCATGTCAGGCACACCGGGCAGGGGGCGGTTAGGGGTTTAAAATGGGGCCCCGGACGTGCTACGTCTCGGGTAGGACTCGGGGTGCCTCCATTTATGGTATTTGAGAAGGAGGCACCTCGGTGTGTGTCATGGAGAGCAAGGGAGGTGGGAGCCGGCCTCGCCTCAATCCGACCTCCCTCCCTCTCTCTCTCTCCTGTCTGTCTGTCTCTCTCTGTCTTTATCTCTCTCTGTCCCTTCTCTCTCTCTATCCCTATTTCTTTCCCTCTTCCTTTCTGGAAGCGACCAGCTCTGTGATCTCTGGGATCTCTGGGATCTCTGTGATCTCTGTGATCTCTTTGATCTCTTTGATCTCTGGGATCTCTGGGATCTCTGGGATCTCTGTGATCTCTGTGATCTCTTTGATCTCTTTGATCTCTGGGATCTCTGGGATCTCTGGGAACTCTGGGATCTCTGGGATCTCTGGGATCTCTGGGATCTCTGCCATGCCGCTCACCTCGGAACGCCTGCTCGGAGGGCTGTTCGGAAGGCCGGCGACGACAAGTGGGAAAGAGACACTCGGTGAAGGACAGTCCCGTAACGAAGGGGGACGGGAGGCCGGACCTCGTCCCCCACTCCCAGCGCCCTAGGAGAAAATTCTACCTCGTTCTACAAGGTAGCACACAGCACGGCTGGCCGGACGGCACGCTGGGAACCGCAGGGCTTCAGACTGGGGGTGGACGAAGCGAGCATCGCTGGGAAGCTCAGGGTCACGGGTCCCCTGGGCGAGTCCGAGGCCAGCGCTTCCCTGAAGGACTGGCAGGGGACGAGGGCCGCAGTCAGTGCCCAGCATTTGCCTTCCGAGGTCAGGCTGGTCTGGGGGTGCCCTGTGGCTCGCCTCGTCGCACCTTGTCACCAAAGGTCCCCGCGTCCCACCCTTCCTCTCTTCCCCCACGTCCCACACTAGCTCCCTGGGTCTTAGCCTCCCCCAGCGGTTCGAGCCCGGCAGCACTTAGCACGAACTGGTTCATCTTCACCGAGTTCGTGGCTGTTGGTTCTACCCACGTGGCAGCCGTCCCTGCCTCTGGCCGGGGGGCTCGTCGGTGACCCTGCCTGAGAACACGGGACCGCTGCCTCGCCTGTCACTGCTTTGCCAGCGATGGGTACGGGCGTCGTAGGTGCTCACCCCCACCCCCAACAGAATGAACTGGCCACTAAGCAAGAAAGGAGTGTACCCCGAGGGCGCTGGGCAGTGCCCAGCATCGCAGGGAGCAGGGGGTCCGGACCCTGGCTCCCCGGGGCTGGACACGAGGACCCCAACGACACCCCGCCTTCACCCCGCAAGGCCAGCTCCGCGCCCTCCGCTGCCCAGTGCACACTCGGGCGGCTGGCAGAGGGCACCGCGGGCCTTTGCAGCTTCTCCCAGGACGGCCGTGCCCGGCGGGCCCTCCCGGGGGGTCCAGAGCCGGCGGCTCGTCCCGCACCCGCCCCTGCGCACGGCCGCCCGGTGTCCCCGGCCGCCGCGTTTGGCTCTGTGACAGGGCGCTCTGTGGCCGCTGGAATAACCACACGCACAGTGGGGTGCCCCCACACTCCCTTCCGGGTCCCCAGGCACCCACCTGGCGTCTCCCTCGGGTCCCGAACTGTTGAAGCGGCCCAGACGCCGACAGCAGGCCGGTGGGCGCTCAGAGGGCCGCGTCTGTCCCCCAGCCCGCTGGCCCCAGCCCAGGGCGGCCTCCCCGCTTGGCCTGGGTGACCGCCTTGGCGCCCTGACTTCGTGGCCCCGGGCTGTTTCCCAGGGGGAGCTGGGGGTGGGGCTGCAGGACGGGTGTGCGGGGCGCCCCCAGCCGCACGCACCCACGTTGGGCCCGTCCCCCCATCGGCAACACGTTTCCCTTTGAGGACTTTGGTCACCCAGGGCAACAAAAACAAGTCAGGCAGGGTGACATCGGGTGACCGGGGAGGGTGGGGCACGGGGGTCAGGCCGCTTTTGGTCCAAAACTGCTGAGCACTCAGTGCCGGGTGGGCAGGTGCGCTGGCGCGGTGGAAGAGCCAGTGACCTGTGTGCCACCCCTCGGGGCGTGTCCGCCGCAAACCGTGGTGCGACACTCTCCTGGCCTCCCGCTAAAATCTGGGTGACGGTTTGACCCAGAGGAACAAATTCCGAGTGCACAACCCTCCCACGTCCATGGAAGGTCGTCCTGAGACACCCCCCCGCCCATGCTTAGTGCCGTGTGGGCACACAGTCTCAGCAAATGTCCAGGGACCTGAGAGCCGGCCATCGCCGTGCTCGAACGGTGGCAGGGGGCCACGGCGACGGAGGCGGCCGATCAGAAGGGGCCTCATCGAGCCCTCGTCCCCTCTCAGCTTCGCTGGCCTGACCCTGACTCCGAGGCCTCCCTGACCCGCATCCCGGCCTCTGTGCCCCAGAGAACGTCCGTCATTTACCGTTCCACGGGGCACAGATGCCCGAGCCTTAGAATCCCCAACCCATAACGGGGACTCATCGCAGGCGGAGGGCTGGCTGTCCCAGCCCCAAGTCAGACCTTCCCAGAGACACGGCGGTGGGTTTGCAGGAACAGGGCTCCTCTTGCCCCTTCTGGGAGAGAGTAGAGGGAGAGAAGGAGAGCGGGATAAAGAAAAATGACCAGGAGACACTGGTGGGACCTTGAAAAAAAAATGTCATGAGTTTGGTGGCACGTGGCAAAAAGAGAAGAAATTAGAAGTGATTGACAGGGCACAGGGACCGAACGAATCCTCCCAATGGAGCACCGTGTCTTCCCCTTAAAGAAGGAGCAAATAAATCTTTCGGTGAGGTCGCACACGGACTGATGAGAGGACAAGGCCAGGCAGAAGCCACAGGCGGCGGAAGGCCACCGCCTGCCCAGGAGGTGCAGTGCTGTCTCGGAGACGACACGCTTCCTTTCTTGGACGTAGGTCCAAAGAGCAGCAGTACGGGGCGAAGAGGCCATTACCTGCCCCCTGCCACGTGGGAGGGCACGTTACTCTGCCCTTTGGGCTTTTCGAAATCTCCGAGAGATGCTCAAGGGATGCTAGAACATTCTCCAACTCTGGCCTTTGGCCCCTTCCTCATGGCGGGGAGGTGACCCCGTCCTGACGTCCCGACGGTGCCATCACCTACCTGCCCTCACCAGTCATTCCTGTACACAGTGGCATCAATTTTTAAAAACATTTTCTAAATTAAAATCGTTACATTTTAAAATTATAGCAGCGATAGGTGTTTGCGGGAGGAAAGTCGGAAAACCTAGGCGGGGACAAGGGGGAACGAGAGACATCACCCAGGTCCCAGGAATGACGACCGTTGTGCCGCACACGCCGACGGACGCGTGTCTCACGAACGCGCGTGTACCCAGGGCGCGCGCGCCCCCGGCATCCGGGGCACGGTCGTGCAGCCCGCTCTTTGCACCAGAGCATGTGTCATTGACCTCTTCCACGTCAACGATCCAGCGAACACTGGCGCAGCGCGTCAGCCGATGGAACCGTAACCCCCTTACTCAGGGTCGTCCCGCATGGGGCACGCGGGCTCTGTCTGCTGGTTTCGCTCCCGCGGACAAGGCTGTGATGAAAATTCTTAGGGAAAACCGAAGTGCAGGCACCAGCAACACCTGCGATCACAGCGGTGCTACGACTGGGCCAAAGACCTGGCACCCTGCGGTGTTGTGCTCGGTGCCAAGCGCCTTCCCAAGAGGCTGCAACATCTCTGCCCGCAGCTTCTGCGTGAGGCTGTGCTGGACCCTCCTTGTGGGATGGTCGCCTTTGCCCATTTGGGGGGAAAATGATGCATAATGTTAATCTTAACTATTTCAAAGGCGACGCTCATTGTCTCAGTGACCCAGCACACACGTGATTCTCCTCCATTTCTGTCTACCTGTATTTCCTTCCCTGTATTTATAACATCAGTGAGCATAACACACTTTGAAAAGACTGGCTTCAAATTTTATCTAAAGGTACACACCTCCAGTGTCCAAGTTTTAAGTTTGTGAAATAGGTTTTTAATAGTAAGAGTTGACATTGCTGTTACTTTCTGGTGTTTAGAGTTTAGCTTACGCACTAGATAAACAAATCACCAATCGTTCGTATAGTTCACCCAGCTCATTAATACATCAGAACTTTTTTTTTAAATCAAAAATGGAAAATTTGGCCAAATAAGGAGAATGGAAAGGAGAAAAAATATATAAATACTTGATGAAATGGTCGTTTTATTGCGCGGGCAGGCCAATAACTTGGGCATTACGAAACAGAGCTCCTTGCCGGCCTTGTCCCCGATTTTCTGACCTCTGCGAAGTTACTTAAGTGTGTCCTGACACAGGAAAATAAAAACGACTCCGGCATTCCTACTCTCCTGGGCCTCGCTGCACACACATTCTGTAAGGGTTTGTTTCTGCCCAACACTTGGAACTCCTCGAAGGGGAGTGTTCTCTGAAAAGAATGTCAGCCGGTGGGGTCCTTCGCTCCTTAGATGAGTGTCTCGTGTTTCTCAAAGAGCATTCCACAAGTGATGACGGGGAGAAACAGAAGCGTCCCATGCGCACAGGCACCAGCCTCTGCAAGGCTTCCTCAAGGTGGTCTCCTTTTGTTTTATTTCACCTTTATTACATTTATTGAGGTGACACTGGTCAGTAAAAATTACACAGGTTCTGGGTAGACATCTCCACAGCACAGCGCCTATGTGTTGCGCTGCGTGGTCTCCTCGTCCATGTACCCACAAATTTCTTCCTAACCCTTCTCTGTGCCAACTTGAAACATTCCCCCCTTTGTCTCTAAAATTAAGATTCAACTCTAGATGAGACGTATTTTTCCTGAGGAAAAATAAAATACAGTGATAATGTTATATATCTAGCCTAAGACACTATGGATTCTAGAACTTACCTTCAATTTCGTAACAGCTTTACTACATAAAGAAGGAAACATGATAAAAGTGCACATAAACTGTAAGGCTGGTTCCAAGTGTAGAAGCACTGAAATGGGGTGCAGGGATACAGATCATAGCATGGGGGTGGTTTGGGGACAGTCACCACAGCTAGAAGCTACTAGGTGGATAACACACGGGGCACTGGGATAAGCACTTTGTGTGTGTTATTTATCCTCACAACAGCCCTAGGCCCTTGGGGACATCACCAAGGCCAGACGGGCTTAGCGCAGAGCACCTGACACCCAGGTCCAGGGTCACAGTCACTGGGCACTCTGTGTCCTCAGTGTCCCCCTCGTGATTCCATCCCCAAACTACCATACTGCCCTCTGACTGGGCTGTCCTGGGCAAAGATAGGATTTACAGGGACCAACAGGACGTGCCTGCTCCCGGATGACAGCTCAACTTTCTCTACCCAGCCCACCCCCAACCCCCACTTCTCTGGAACTTTCTCTAGACTTCTTGTTGGTTGTACAACAGCAGGAAGGGTAGGGCTTCTGTAAAATTGTAGCTGAAATGAAAACGTGCTCAACTGTACTAACGATCAGGGACGTGCAAATCAAACCTGCAATGAGATGCCACCTCACACCCGTCAGAACGGCCCTCAACGAGACAAGTGATGACAAGTGCTGGCGAGGCTGTGGAGAAAGGGACCCTCACACACTGCTGGTGCGAGTGGGCAGTGCCGCCGCTAAGGAGAACAGTATGGAGGGTCCTCAGAAATCTAAGAATAGAGTTAACATACGACCTGGAAGTCCCTCTCTGAGTGTCTACCTGAAAAATCTGAGAAACTTATGTATGGAGATACAAAAGAGAACTCAAAATACCTGGAATTATCTTCTGGAGGGTGGGCCCCATTAGGTGATTGTTCCAGAAACTTATCCACATCCATGTACGAGCTGGCAGTGTTGTGAGAGGCTGTGAGAGGCTTCAGTGAATATTTTTTGGAGACTCAACGTGTTTGCCCGTTGCATGATGGTGACTGACACGGAAACCATGCAGTGTGACAGAGCACCTGCCCACCCCGCACTGAGTGGTCGGCAGTTTTGGACCAAAAGTGACATGACCCCTGTGTTCCACCCTCTAGTCACTGAGTCTCACTGCAGTTGACACGTTTTTTGTTTGTTTTCCCAGATGAAAAGAAGTCCTCAAAGGGAGATGTTTTGCTGATGTGGAAGAGGTGACACAAAAAATGGCAGAAGCACAGAAGACATCAAAATCGACGAGTTCAAAAACTGTTTTGAGCCGTGGGAAACGCGTCTCAATAGGTGCATCGCATCCAACAGAGAGTCTTTAGAAGACGACTGAAGTTTTAACATGTGAAAATACACACACAGTTTTTCATAAGTAAATTCTGGGGGGTTTGCCCCACCTTGTAGATGAGATGGAGTCTCCTTCTCCCCAGCCTTGGTTGCAGGGTGCAGGATGGTCACTTCATTCCATACACAATCCCAAAATGCAAGAGCAAGGGACGCAGAGGGAGTCAGAGGTCATGGAGGGAGTGGGGCTTTATTACAAGACAGAACCCTCCTCTGGAGATACACCAATAGCTAAGGGACACTGGGAAAAGTAAGACTCTGCAGGCTTGTGCAAGTCACATCTGTCCTTGCTTGGCTGTCCTGCCGAGCCACCGCCCTGGGGACTGGCGTGCAGGAACCTCGGTTACGCCATCCACAGCAGACAGCAGAGGGTGGGGGCCCAAGAGTGTGAAAGGGCTCCGACTCTACGAGACGTCCGCGGGGGCACAGACGTTCCAGGCTGGAGTACGACTCGGAGGAAATTTCGAGAGCCATCGCTCAAGTATAATGGGCTGCCTCGCTGTGAGTCGCCGTTTTCTATTTTTTTCCTTATATTTTTGGCTGATTATTTTAGGTGCAGTGGGTCTATTTTGGTTTCTCCAATGCAATAATTTAGCCATAGAACATCTGTCACCTTGAGAGTCAGAGTGGAACTGCTCATCATTTTGTTACAGAATTCCAGTATGTCAGACATCGGTTCTGTTAGTAGAATACAGCCCCCGAACCACACACACACACACACCTGGGTCCACCTGTGCCATATGACACAGTCTATGACATTTGTGTCCCAAAAGGATATGCATCCACTGTTTTGATTTCATTTCTTTTTGCTGCCAGTTCTCTCCTTTTCTCATATACATCCTCTTGGTAATTACTGACAATGTACTCATTTAATGAACAGCATTTCATAGTCTTTTACAAAAGGATATTGAATTCTTCTACTCTCTTGATTACTTTGAAATCGATTAAGTTATCAGCTTAATGCAGAGGGCTGTCACTGGATTGGATAACCAGAAGACCTGACAAGTGATTTAACCTGTCTGAGCCTCAGTTTACCCCACCCATAAACAGGGGCTGTAGTGCATGGCTCATGGAACTGCAGAAGAACCAAATGTAGAGCAGACAGCACGGTGTATAGCAAACAGTCAATGGTCATTAAATGCCGGTCCTTTCCCCTTGCCCCTCAGCTTCCTGAGGTCTCTGGAGGACACAGCAAGTAAACCCGAATGACAAACATGTGATGCCCAGAGGCATAGAGCGTCTTAGTTTCTAAATAACCATTGTACATCCAAGAACATAGGCTCTGTCTATGACTGCTGCTATCCATCTGGGTTCACTCAACCCTCGGTGTTATCAGTTCGTCTTTCACAATAGGTTTAAATTTCATCTCTCCCAAGGAAGCCTTAGTCAGGCATTTCAGCTCACAATGATCTCCCCCTTTCTGAAATCTCCCCTGCCTGAATGCATTAAACAATACTGTGAGTGTAGGCGTGTGTGTGTGTGATTTGTGAACATATATAATTTTTAATCAAATTGCAGACCTCTAAAGCGAGAATTATAACCAATGCCCCTTGGGGTTTGCAAAGCCCAATGTGCTACCCTACATTCAAGCAACCTCTCGACATACTCGTATTCTTGTTGGCTGATTAACAGACAAGGCCTTGACTTCTTTGTTGTAACTGTGTAACAGGCCGGTTCCATCTAGAGTTCACACAAGGCAGCAGAGCGTTCCCAAGGAGCCCGATCACCAATTTCCCAACAGCCCCCCAGTGGCACGCTTGGAGGAGCTGCGGAGCGTCAGCCGGAATGTGCGACTTGAGCCCGTCTGAGATCAACTATAAACCCAAGCGCTTAACCCGCTGCTGTCCGGGCTAAGCAACGGGCGCTGTTCCTTTTCCACGGAAACGAAACACACCTGTCCGTCTCAGCAAACGTCAGCGCGGCAGCCCCAAGAACAAAATATCAAGTGCCATGTCCACGAAGCAAAGTGACCCACTGGTGTCAGGCAAAGATCCTGGTGTAAGCAGCAGTCACGGCGGAGGGGAAGGGGGCCCAAAGCCCGAGCTCTCCGGCCCTGGCAGGAAGGTCCATCTGTTGTCTTGGTGCCAGAGAGGAAGCGTCCTGGGGACACACTGTCATGCAGGCTGGAAACGCACGGGCCCAGCCAAAACGAAAGCGGGGCGGCGTGACGGTCACTACCGAGGGCCTGGTGTCTTTCGGCCCGTGTCCTCAACACTTGTCCACGCTGTGAACATTTTCCGAAGAAGTGTCTGTCAGCCTCCATTTAGTTATAAATAAGTGAGTGAGTTGCAGCCAACTTAACACATCTTTCAGGGTCTTGCCCACTCCTGCCCCGCCTTGAAATTTCAAAACCAGATGAGAAAGGACACCCAGAGCCCGCGGAAGGGACACACGAAGAGCACAGCTCGTCCTGGAAAGGGAGTGGGTGACTCACAGGAGACCCGTGCAGCCGAGACAATGGCAGGAGGCGGCCGCAGGGCCGTTGCTGGAACACGAGGAGGCCAAGTCCTACGCTCTCCTCCTGCGGGACACAAAGCGCGGGTCACAACTTCTCTTTAAAAAGCAGAAGGAAAAGAACAGGAATGCATTTCTGCGTCAAGTCTCCACAGCATGAGCGGCCCCGGGGCCCCTGGTGACACCATCTTGGTCGGTGGACAAATATTTCTGACGGTTTATGTTGAACGTGCGATCGTCTTGGGCTGAGCTGCCACTCCAAGAAAGTCCCCTTAAATGCCTATTAGTCATGGTCACCTCATTTTATCCATCTGCTCTTGAACAATAGCAAAATGACTGTGAAAAGGCAAAACTATACGCATCCAGACACATTCTTTGTGGAGTTTTGGAGACTCCAGTGGTCCCTAAATTTTCTATCAGTAAAAAAGGTATTGAAGTTCTTTCCTTTCTGGCTCCCTCTCCATAACATAATATATAAAAATAAATGAATTAAGCCAAATCCATCGTGGGCCAGAGAATCAACTGGAACAAAATGCAGAAGTTGAGCCTCCCTGGACCAGCACTGCACAGCAAGCCGTGTGTCTGATTCTGAGCATTCGTGTGACTAGACACACTTCCTTATCAGGACGCAAGTGCTCTGTCCACATCAGCTTCGTCCGCAATAAAGGGAATATTGTGGCCTCTGATCGCTCTTACTCATCGGCCTTATTTTTCAATTGACTGAGGCGCAGGATACACATGTACTTACTGAGCCACCGAGGAACTTCAGCTTGGGTCGACCGTAGGTTTTTCACCCCCACCTTCCCAGGGAGACAGGTGAGCAGGCCACCCCCTAGGAGCCAAGGAGGCCCGTCATGTGTGTCGCACTGGCTGGAGGACAGGGTGGGAACACGTGGCACGGAGCGTGACGCCAGCTGGGAGTATTGTCACGCCCCTGCATAAAGCTCTCGCAGTTCTGCATTGCCTAATGCGTGTGGTCTGGGCTTCTCGGGTGCCACAAGGCCTTTCCTAACGAGGTCCCGGCCCCCGCATGGCCCTGCAGACCCGGGCAGGAAGGAAACTGGCATCAAGTTGAAGAGAGATTGACAAGGGACTACCTGCAGAGACGTAGGCCGGGTGCAGAGAAGCCATGGGGACAGTGACCTGGAAAGGCAGGAGGAAGCGTCCCTTCCCCTGCAGTGACGAGGGAGGGGGGCTGTGTGGAGGGGGCTCTTCCAGAGGCCCTCAGGGGAGGGGCAGTGGTCTCCAGGCAGCCCCCACCTCCTCTCCTGGCTCCCCGAGCCGCTCGCCTGTCGTTGGTGAAGCAGCCCAGAAGGGACACATTGCGTGGTCCACCCAGGGCTTCCATGAAAGGGCCCAGGGCCCCGTGGGGGAGGGTGGGGAGGGGTCCTGGAAAAACAAATGGGAGGTATTCAGACCAACCCCTTCTGAATTTTCGCTTCTTTCTCGTTCTTTCTTTCTTTCATGTTTGCATTTTCTATTCAAGAATCTTCTCTCAACTACAGTGTCAGGGGCTGTCCCGGACCCAACAGGGACAGGCAGTGTCGCTACCCTCACGAAGCGTGTGACCTTCCAGCGAGGCGGACAGGCAACGAGCACGGTAACAGGGGAACTAACTACAGGCCGCGGTGCGTTCTACGTGGGGAGGAGCAGGTGACTTGCTCCAGGGAAAACAGCCCCACAGGTGGCCTCGCTGAGGAGGGAAGACCTAAAGAATGATGAGGGGTCAGCTGTGCAAACAGATGGGAGAGAATGTTCCAGAAAGCAGAAGCAGGAAGTGCCGCGGTTCTGAAGTGAACCTGCTTGTGATGAGTCAGGGGCCAAAAAAAGAGCCGGTGTGGCTAGTGGTTACAAAGCAAGAAATGGGCTTGGAAGGGGGGCAGGGAGGCCTCACACCAGGCTGACCCCTGAGCTGAGGAACTTGGCAGTGAAGAGTCACTGAAGCAGGACAGGACCATACACCTTCTCAGGTGCTCGTGCTGCCCTGAGACTGCCCACGTGCGTGCCCCGCCTCAGTGCCTTTGACCCGCAGTGTCCCTGACCCTAACACTCACCCTCTCTCTTCGATCTGACACAGGCTTACTCATCCTTTGACCTGGTTTGTACGTCATTTCCTGTCTGAGGTTTCCCTTGGCCCCCTCGGGCTGTCTCAATCACTTGCTCTTCTGTGCCCTTTGCACATCTCTCTCTGCCCTGTCACTGTTTGTTTAGTGACTGTCTTTCTCTTATGACCATGAGCTCTTTGAAAGCAAGGACCGTTCCCTGCTTCTTTGCACCCCCACCCCACCCCACCTCTCACCACCGCGCCCTTTGAGAGCGGGGACCTTGTCTTCATCATGTCTATGTTCTCACCCTCCTCATCCCGTCACCCTTAGCTCACCTGGCCCAGGGTGTGCCAGGACAGTAACACCCAGAGGCACAGCCAACTGAATAAAGTCAGAGAAAACAGACCTTCCAATCACGCCGGTCTTCAGTAACAGGACAAGCTTACCCAGAAGGACTGGGCAATGACGGCACTACCTGGACATGGAAAGGAAGATGGCTGCTGGACTCGGGCATGTTTTTCCCTGAATTGTCTTAAAAATTGCAGAGATGGCACGAAGGCTAATGAATAACACGAGAAGAGGACGATAATGAATAGAGCCCTTCTGGCATGAGATGTGGGAAGGGTTAGAGGGGAGCTCAGGAAGAGGAGGGACCATCGACAGGCCAAGTAGGACGTAGTGGACACATCGTTGTACAGGGAGCTGGTCCCCCAGGCAGCTAACTGTGTCATCCCGAATGAGACGCCTTACCCCCCTCTTTATAAAATGAGGAGGTGGTTTTCAAACTGAGTCCCTAGCGGAGAGGTGTCTCATGGGAAAACCAGGTGGGTGGAGAAAGACACCAACCCCAGTGGGTCATGCTCCCGACTCCACTCCATCTCCTACGCAATCATCTTTGCTTTTACCTGTTTTGTACTCGAGTTGAACGAAGAGTTTATTTTTTTAATAAACTGGTGCTATTATAAAGAACAAAGAGTTTGCAACCACCGTGACTGCGTGTCCTCAAACATCTCCAACGCTTCCTATGAGCTGACGCGAATACCAACAGACAGACAGACAGACAGACGCTTGCTCTCGCGGTGCGTGTCCCCACCCACGGCAAACGTGTCTGGGTAGATGGGAAGTCTTTCTTTGGAATGTGACCCATTTTCCCCTTTATCCGGCAGTGAATTCTGTAACTCTTTCACAGAAGTACCTAAATTATAAAAAGGACCAGAGCCTTCTCTTCACTAGATAACGAGGCTGTTGATGGCTGTTGGCCACAAAACTGATGTGACGTGTCCCATCGACGTCCTGAAATCGTCATTCCCTTCTGCTTCACCATGACAATAGCTGTTGTTGCTATTATTCGTGGGGTCTTGGCAGAGACCTTGCAAGAGCATCTCTAATATCGTACAGCAACCTTCCCGGCTAAGGTGGGCGGCACCCTTCCCGACATTCCGTCAAAATGTTGCCCCTCTCCCTGATGAATCCAAACTGATCTCGGTTCCCTTGGCAACCCAAAATCCTCCCCATGGTCACCGGAATCTTCTTTGGAACAGAAATGCAACAGGCCCCTGTTTGCTGGGCAAGGTTCAGAGATGGCGGAAGGGACCACAGAGCCAAACTAAATTGAAATGAGCAGACAGAATGCAAAACCGTCGTCGTGCACGAAACACACTGGGGGAAACGGAGAAGGTTCTAGCAGATCTCCATGTGATCTGACTCCACGGCCATTGGCCCAGCCCGACCTGTGCAATGTGGCCAGTCTTCGTCAGGCTGTTTTGCCATCAGTGATGGATCCCTGGGCAAAATGGCACTGACGTCCCACAAGGTACGCCAGTTATCAGTCGGTCTGGGCGCAAGTATCACCGTCAAAGGAAGAAAGGGTGCCAACACTGTGTCCCAACTCATGGAATCGCCCCAAGCTGTACGCACACAGACAGCTCAGTGCCTGCTGCGGTCCGCGGTCCCCACTGACAATCCATGCCAGTGCTCGTCCCTCAGCCCAGACGCCGCCTCGAGCGTTCTCTGAGCGTCCACTACAAACGCATCAGAGCTGACAGTCAAGGTGAAACACGCCCCTCACCTCGGACGCGCACCGGTGCTCGGGGAGGTGACATTTATCATTTCAGTGGCGCACAAGCACCCCTCGCGCTCGTGCCAGCTGTGTAGTCGCCTTGGTCACACACCGAATCGTCACGACACAGAGCCCTCAGCTGACGAGCGAACCTAACCCCTCCCAGCTTTCCAAACAATTAGGAGACAGGAGATGGCTGTGCTGGCGGTTATTAACTCGGAGCCCTCACACAGGCCCCTGTTATTAGAAGTGCCACTACGGCACCACCACTGTTACCATCTACGCATACCACCTCCTCGGTTCTAAACTCAGGGGCCTCCCCCCGCCCCGCTGTTGCCATCCCAGTCGGTGACATGAATACGCCCAGGTGTGAACACCGGAAACCCGGAGGTCCCGTCTAGAGGGCCCACCTGATCGCGTCCGTACGGCTCCCTCTTTATCCTCCGTCGTGACATTAGGTGTCCGCTTTGACACCGTTGTGGTCAGCCTGCGAGGACGTATTTAGGTGTGTGTTGAGGGGGTGACTGTTTGTCTTCCGCAGCAGAATGGAGGCCCCCTGACGGGCCAAGACTCCCTGCGTTTCCCTGGTTTCACCGCTCAGAGAAGCACCACGCGGGACACGGCTCGCCCGCACGTGCGTGATGGCCGAGGGGCGGTCGGCAAGGCCCCGGCCACCGCGACGCGCAGAGAGGGTGACTCCCTCCTTTGCGGTTTCCCGGGCCCGGTGGCAAAATCTAAACGAGGACTGGATGTGCCGACCGCAGTCGCCCAATCTGTAAGGCCAGACCGTCCCTGACTTTGTATGTGCTGCAGGCCTCGGCCAGCGTGAGGGTAGGCAACTTCTCAAGGAGCCACAGAGTCACCAGTGCCCCAACCTTCCCTCGGACCGCCTCAGGCTGATCACCGCCGCTCTCCTTAGCGCCCCCATGACGGAGTCTCTAAAACTTATAAACAAGCAAACATGTAGATGCCAAATGCTGGGGTCCCCTAAGAGAACGAGGACCCTCAGACGTGACCGCCCCCGCAGGAGAGGCGCTGACCGAGCAGTGAGCACGATGAGCGGTGAGCGAGAGCACGGCGCTGCCCGCGTGTGGCTGGACGCGCTGCCACGGCCACGGGTCGGGGGGAGGCCGAGGGGGGCAAGGAGAGCCGATCAGGCAGCAAGGGGCTGGCCTACAGGCCGGGAAGCGGGGGCGGGCTAGGAAGTCTCGGGTCTAACCCAAGTGACGCATATACACCATGGAATAGTCCTCGGCCATCAGAAAAGACGAAACAGGGCCGGTTGTGACAACCTTGAGGTCATCCTGCAAAGTAATAAGCAGTAAGGGAGGGAAGGGAGCAGAAACGGAGGTGCAGTAGTGAGGCTGGGCACCGCTTCTATTTATTATAATCCTCGTACAGTACACCCGACGTGAACTGCAGCGCCAGCAAAAGCTCAAGCAGCTGGCCAAAACCCGTCGCCGGTGGCCTGAGTTCCAGTTTGCGGAGGGTCTGCTTACGTTTATCCGGCATCTACCCATCCCCACGGGTGCCGGGTAGCTGAGAGCCTGCCGTACTTGCACATCCTTACTTCTGTCATTATCAGCCATCTATGCGTGTGTTTGTTTACAGAAGTACAAGTCACACACACACACACACACACACACACACACACACACATGCCCTAGCAAATACTACTCCAAACAAAGGACTAGAGGGGGCAGTCATGACATGTCTCATTGGCCCTTCTCGCAGTTGGTTCCGTTGATGAGTCTTAGGCCCCGGTCCTCTTGGCTTGGGTTCCCAAAGCCATCGTGTTGGTTGGAGACGTCATGACTGTGGCAGCCACGCGAGCTTCGGATTTGCAGTGTGAGGGAAAGCCCCTCGTTATCTGCCTAGATTCCAAGCTGCCTCCATCTAATCATGGTCCTTAGCACAGACCAAGGCCCCAGGGAAGCAGATGCATTGGGAGGTTCCAGAGCTCTCAGGGTCTTCACAAGGAGACGGGACGAGAGCGGAGAGTGACCTCCACACAGTGGAGCGAGACCCCGAGATAGAGCACCTGTCGGCTTCAATGTGTTCGACACAGTCACTGTGGAATGTCGATGGACTCACAAGATGCTGGTGTGTTCTAGCAAAGGTCTGAGGTGTTTAAACATGTCGTTACGTCACCCCTCACCGGCTGGAGGTGTGTGATACTTAACAAGGACCGAAGTCAAACCATCATTTGCTACCTATGAAGGGAAAAATAGTGACAGGAAGATCACAATGGCAACAATCTACGAGGAAAGGAAGTTGTTTTTTAAGTATTTTCAAGGGCTTTAGAAGGACTCCTTTTACTGACATTGTTAATTAAAAATTATTCTTATTGATTAAAGCATTTCCCTCATTTCCTCTACCAGATAAGACTGTATTAGGCTACTTTCAGTTAACTGGATACACTTGAAAGCAAAAGTAAATGGTGTCAAAATGTTTTATCGAGAATTTTTACTTTTTCAGAATAACTTTTCCATGTAATAAATTTTTAGGTGAGGTATTATTATCTAACCATTTTCCTATACTTAAACTCAATGAGGATATTTATCTCCCCTGAGTGCAGGGTGTCGTTGGGTTCTTTATTTAACTAAAAACTGGATATTTTTCCTAAAACAAATACCAACTAGTTCTTCATTATATTTTAAAAGAATAACTTCCATGTAAGTAAATGCTAGTAAGTGCAAACAGCACACCTAAAAATAGCTCAAATCTTCTAGCTACACTTTGTCAACAATCTCACTCTAGCCAAGTTCCCCATTAATTGCGCAATCTATATTTTTAGGAAAGACAGAACTTCATTGTTTCCAAACAAAATTTCGAGCCTGCATACAGTTTCCTTCCTCCCGTTGGCTTCAGTTAAATGAATTAATCTTTTAAAAGCGAGAATGCAGAAAGGGGAACTTCTCCAAAACACTCATTTGACATGTGCATTTCATCAAGGGCTTCAATTACAGAGTTGCAATGAATAATTTTCCCTACGATCATCTCTGGAGAGACTTGAGTTTTTTCAAGCATTCCTTTCATCTTTGCCTTGCCCTTCGTACAGACAAATAGCCAGCAGCAAAGGCCAACTTGAAGAAAAGATATTCAATGCTATAAGGGCCTGAGAACAAAGCCAAAAAAAAAAAAAATCCTAATACTGTTCAAGTAATTATTATGTGAAAATTTGTATCAGCTCATTCAATTGCCTCTTCTAAAGGAAAGAAATAAAAACCAAAACCAAACAACAGCAACAAAGACATACAAATAACTCACTTATGACACTGAGTAAACTTTTTCTGAGTTGGGAAATGCTACTTCATGGATTTTTAAAGCTCCCTTTCTAAAGTTACCAATTTTTTAATAATTGAGGTATAACATGTGGATACAGGGTGAGTGTGAGTAAGTACTCCCAACCTGGTTAAATCCTCCTGGGAAAAACACCACATCTTACTCTGGGTACATTTTGTCTGAACTGAACTAGACTTCATTAATAAATCACCCACAATTCAGAGGATTTCAGCACTGGGCACGTGGAGAATTAAAGGCACAGCGCATTAAGGTGGAGAGAAAAGCAGTAATGGAAATGGATTCCCAGGAGACGCTGACGTCTAGGCCCTTCCAAAGGGCTCCTTAAAAGACACAACCTACTCGGTGATTTCTATCGCGAAGCACGCTCTGCTTTCCATAAATTCTTATTTAATCCCCGCAAGACTCGGGGGGAGCGCCTCTAATTAGTCTCCTTTTTCAAATGAAGAAACTGACAGATTCAAAAGGTCCAACATTTGCCCAAGTTCAGGTAGTTTATTAGTGCAAAGTCAGAAATAAAATCAAGGCAGATGGACTCCCGCGCATGTGTTTTTCACAAATAGGCAGAGAGCTTTCATCTGACTTTCGTTTCAATGTGATTACTTATGCATTACAGAGACACAAATTTGCATGGAAAAAGGTGTAGGGGTGTAGGGGGGTGTATCAATGTCACTATAGATGTCTTCTCTGAATAGTAAGGCTTTGAATGATTTTTTTTTCTTTCTATGTGAATGTAATCATTATAATGGTTGTGTAGCCCTCAAGTAATAAAATAAATACAAAATGTTATTTCAAGAATAAAATTAAATGGTAACAATTCAAGTTGATTTGTGTAATGATTCAAAGAAAACAATGGGTTCTAGTCTCCTGCTGTTAATAATAATAAAAATAGTTCATTGTTTGGGGGCTTTTGTTTGGGGAAGAACTCGGTGCCATGTCCCAATTTTCCACACTGTGTGGCTGTTACTTATTATTATCCTGGAAGTGGGACCGGAGGGTTTGCGTACTTTGCCCTCGGTCCCGTAACTGGGTGACGGAGCTATCATCCGAAGCTAGTTTCTAGAGCTTAAACTCCTAGCCACCGTGATGGCCGTCCCTCCCGTGGGACAGGAGTCCAGGAACAGAAGGAATTTCCAGGCATGGCAGTTTTCTGGATTTGCAGGCTGAGAACTATGAAAGGAGAACCGGTGACAATCGCGCTCCACGGCTAGAGGGCTGGGTCCTCTGGACTCATGTCCTCAGAGCCGTTGTGGCGGTCTCACCACGGAACCAGGGGACGCTCACCAACCTCAGCATTTCGTGTGCACAGAGACTTGGGCGCTCAGAGCGCTCTGTCGGTTTGTCACGATCAGTCTTGTTTCGTGTTCATACGATACGATACAGAGCGCAAGGCTTTAGAAAACGTCTCCATGGTCTAAATGGTTCTACATCTCGGGTTACAAATGTTTGCATTTAATTCTAAAATAGAACTTAATGCATTCTTAGGCTACGATCTTAGATTGGAAGCTGCCCTTTAATTAGCTAAGTGCCCAGTAAGGAAACGTAAGGTTCTAACCAAAGCGAAGCCAGTAGGGGAGGAGATGGCCCCAGAAGAGATCGTTACAGAAGTTCCTGTGTGTGAGTTCATGTGGATTTTCAAATAGGTTGTTTTAAAGCATTCATTAATCCTGAAACCTAAGAAATGACTCATATTCATCCACTTTTGACAATATACGAATAAGACCTTTGAAGTTTTTCAATTAACCTGATGCTAACAAATTCTCGGTTCTGCGGGTGACACGCTTCCAGAACGATGTTGGGAAAGCTCCTTAAACTGTCGGGGCTGTGGAAGGAGCACCCCTATGTTCTGTGTGCGCGTCCTGCTTGCAGGGACGGTTCACTAAACAGCTCCGGAGGCTGGTGGGTGCCGGGGTCAAACACCTCGGCCATGCTCACCAGCCAGCTTTTCAAACAGGATGGACACGTAGCTTGACCCCATGCTTTCCGAGTGAGCGCTGCGTGGATAATGGAACCCATTTCCTCCCACGAGCACTTTAAAGCATTGCAAAGCCTGCTTATTGAGAACCCCACTTCGTCCTGCTGAGCCTTCACTCCACTAAGCTCTCCACCTGACGACCTCGCCCCCGTGGGTGACTGCGGCTTTCTGTGCCGGGATGCGGAATGGTACCACTCACTGCCCCGTGCTTCGTAGGAGAGGACAGCATCGTGGTACGGTCCAAGGCCTAAGCACGCGTGCGCATTAAAAATAATTCCGGACCGCCGACCTCCCCGCACGAACACCGTCCGAGGGCCCCACGACACGGCTCCTAGGGCCGTCTGTGCCCCAGAGCCCACTGAGCTCCGTGCTTCCTGCCGGAAGGGGCTGCCAAGACAGGTGACATTTTCCTTTTTGTCTCCGCATGCTCCGTCACAACCCCTACATTTAGCTGAGTTCTTAATTCCTTTCGCTTTTGTAGGAGAAAAGAAAAAGCCACTGTCAAAGGCAAAAAAAAAAAAAAAAGAAGAAGTCCTTTCTGGCCCTTGCACCCACCTCCGGGCAGACGAATCCCCAGGCCGGGGATGCACGCTCACCGCAGGCCCTGCGTGGGCACAAGCCTCTGGTCTCGGGGACAAGGCCGGAAGGCAGCTAGGATGACCGCTCCAGTACCATCAAGAGTAGGACATCCTTCTCCCGCTCTCACGGACTTGGAATCGTTTTCTTCTAACCTTCCTCTCTTAGTGCCTTTATTCACCCCTAACAACCCACGTCAGCTGACATGGCGGGCTCCAGGCCGGGTGTCGGGCACAGCTGGCCCCAGCACAGGTTCCTTAACGTCACCATAACGGTTCCTACCTTCTACGTAATCCTGAGGGTTAAATAAAATCAGATTTGTAAAACTTCACCCCAGGCACATAGAAAGCACCTAACGAACGTAAGCTGTTCTCATTATCATTGTCACCCTAACAGGTTATTGTTAGCATTTCAATTCCATTCCATGCAAGTTTTTTTCAAGCCTTACTATGGCCCAGATGCTAAGCACAACAATTTTAGGATTCTTAAAATGTGCCCTTTACCTTCTACAAATTAATAGTCTACGGTTCGTAGTGACAAAGAACGGAAGTAACTTTGATACAAGGCCAATCTACGGTACGATAGGTGACAACACGAGCTACACTGCACAGTGCTTCTCGAACTATAACGTGCCCATCAGTCATGTGGGAAGCCCGTGAGAATGCGAATTTTGATTCAGTAAATCTGGGGTTGGGCCTGAGATTCTCCATTTCTACCAAGCCCCCCGGGGACGTGTCCTCAGAACCTAACAGATCTGGGGTACGCCTTTTACACCTCAAAGTCCTCAGCCATTGAGGTACGATGCAGACAGGGTCTGTACATAGCTGTTGGACATCACCGTGTCCACGGGTCTCCTAACGGCCGCCCGTGTTCTGATTGGCCATCATCTGTGACAAACCTATTAGTAATGGTGTTCAATGAGTAGGCCTTGCTCACTTGCACTGCTTGTCTAGCCCACTCCCTCTGGCCTCTCCAAGCGCCATGGTTACCATTCGTTTGGGATGTAAAGTGTCTTCTCTGAGTCCCCTCTGAAACAGCATTCCTTCAGGCCTTTAAGAACAGACTTCTTCAGAAGAAAGACGTCTCGAAGGCTGTTCCCCTGTCCCCAGGGCTTCGCTGTTTTCAATTCCGGGTTTGTAATGAAATTAGACAAGAGAAAAGCCTGGAGGCATCCTCTAGCCCCCAGGGGAAACCCCGGCCCCTCCGAGTTAAACCAGTCCATACATGTGTTCCAGATGCCAATTTTTCATTTAAAAATAAAAAAAATCTCAATGCCCAGCTTGCAAAGTTGGGAATTCAGCTGCCCAGAGCCCCAAACTGCCACTTGGAGGCAGCGAGCTGGAGCAGCACAGCCAGGCTGCCGTGGGTGGGACCTGAGCCCCAAAAGTCCCCCCACGCAGGCACATCTCAGCATCTCTCCCTGCTGGTCCCTTTCCCCTCTTGTTAACATAGCTTTAGGTCGGCCTTTGCGTTCGCCCCTTATCTACCTAAAGCCCAGGAATCCGTCTTGACTTGGAAGAACATGGATACGTCTTGTGTGTCCTTAGTGGTCTGTAACTACTATCTGTGGTGGTTTTCAGGGCGGCTAACCTTTTTCCTGTGAAAATAACTCCTACAACACTAAGCAGACCAAAGGGAACGCCAGTGAACGGGCGCTGTCTAGGTCCGCAGGCTTTGCTTTATTCGTCACGTCAGCATCTAGTTCTAGGAGCTCATTTTGCTCCCTTCCCCACTGTGGGAATCAAAGAAAATCTGAATGAGACGGAGAAACAGGGTAAACCAAGGAATCAACACTCCGTGTCACGAGTCAGACATTTCTAAAGGCTTGTTAGTCACTTGAATGAACCTGTAGAGAATTCACATAAAGAAACCAGAGAAAACAGCGTGTGGTTTTTTTCCAACTTAGGTTCTCTGCATCCAGAATTTTATTACGACTCAGTAAAACCTGGGTAAATCCGTAAAAAAAAATACAGAATCTTTAGGGTTTTTTCTGCCTCATTTACCACCTTATGAGAGAGAGAAATTAAGGTAAGTTTTGAGTCATTTTGAAAGCATTTTTAGATCGCTAATAATAGACGCTTTTAAGTTCAGGCCCTATTTATTTACTCACTTAAAATATAAAACTTTATTTTAGACTTTTTTCCCCTTCCATATTTAAAGGTAGGAAAAAAAAAATTTAAAAAACCTACATTGAGGCCAGGAAAAAAGAGGCACTAATTGCCTTTTTAAGGACAAAAAAATGATTTCCAACTTCTAAAAAGGTTTCACAAATAGATGACCACGTCACTGTTTGACAATCTGAGAAACAGAGAGGCTTCTAGAGGAAACCGGGATTCCTGCAGCTTTAAGAACTTCCCTAAACACACCTGCAAAACGACTCTACCATGACCCCCCAGTGTCACCGGGCAGCTGGTGCACAGGAAGCACTCTGGCTCGGGAAAGTAACAATAGCTGACCCCCCTCAAACCCGCAGATCGTGCATTTGCTCAGTATGAGGCACGAGCACGTGAGCCGGTGTCCGCGCCCCTGAGGGGGCCTGGGGGGCTCTGCCTGGCTCACCGGCAGTCACCGCACCCCTCGCCTTGTCCGAAGGCCAGAGGGGGTGCACACCACCTGCCAGGCTGTGGCAAGGATCCAGCAGAGTGGCGGGAGTGGGAGCATCTCAATACTGAAACATGCACCGCCAAGGCCAGGTGTCACCGCGTAAGTCAGACGCTCAGGCTGGTGCCTGGCGCACTGCGAATTTTGCCCATTTCCTGTTGGTCCTGCACTCTGTTATGAATTCCTTAGTAATCAGCTCAGTAATTAGCTCGCCGTTGGCCTACGCCCCACTTAGCCCGACCACCCTCACCCGCGGACACCCGCGCACGCCCACCCAAGCGCCAGCCACCAAACTACGTGCTGCGTACGCGAGCGAACGCCCTGGGTGAAAGGGAACCGCCTGGAAGCTGAGACTCGCTGTGCTAGCCCAAATGCCCGTCCCCCTTTGGAGCTAAGAGTGAGGGCTCCCGGCCCGACGAGCCTCTCCCCCAGTTCCCGTCGGACGCAGCCACCGGCCTCACGCTTTTTCCGTCTTCGTCACTGCAAACACGAGCTCCGCTCTGGGCTGGCCTCCGTGCATTTCTGTCACCTGCTGCTGCCATGCCCCGAGCCTTGGAAGATGGACTCCTGCCTCCTGTATCACTTGTTGCTCCCCGAGCAACGGACAGCAAACGCCCCATTTCTTGACATGACCTGAGATCACACGACACCAGCCTGCAGTGATGGTGTGCGGATCAACTGTCAGCCTCCTGCCGGTGCCACGTGCACCGCACATGCATTAGGCACCTCTGGTATACAAGGCCCTGGTGAGTGCGAGGCTAAACGGCTTCCTGTCCGCAAGCAGCTTGTGGAGAAGGAGGTATTCAATCTGTATAAAGTGTGATAGTATTCTTAGCAGCACAAAAGGGAGAGCGACCCTCCTCACTGGTCCCTGCCCCCATCACATCCTAGCCCCTTACCCTAGAACCTTGATTGGACGCTATCGCCTGACCTCTTCCATTTACCTGGCGTGTTCCATATCCGCTCTTGGGTTACTTGTCAATGGCTATTTCCAGCCCCCAGAGCGTGAATTCCATGTGAGCAGGGACTTGGACCTCGCTCACCGCTGTGTCCCCAGCTTCCAGAGTAGAGCCTGGCACCAAGAAGGCTCTCCACAAGTATTTGGTGGAAGCAGGTCTTCCAGAAAACGTGACATCTGACTGGAGCTTTGACCAATAAGAAGGACCTGAATAAGTGAGAAATGGGACAAAGAATCCTCTAGAGCAGTGGTTCTCAACCTTCCTAACGCCACAGCCCTCTAATACAGCTCCTCCTGTTGTGGTGGCCCCCATAACATTATTGTCGTTGCTACTTCATAACTGTCACGTTGCTGCTGTTATGAATCATCATGTAACTATCTGATAGGTGTTTTCTGATGGTCTTAGGGGACCCCTGTGCAAGGGGCATTCAGCCCCCAAAGGGCTCGCGACCTGCAGGCTGAGAACCGCTGCTGTACTGGCTCTCGTGGTAGAGTACAACTGAGGTACGAAGTGGCTGTAAGATGGAGAAACGAAAGGCTATGCTGGAATTTAATGATTTTTAAATTAACTTAATGAAAGAAATAATTCTTCCCTCATAGTAGTATACTTTAGATATTTTAATGACATTTATGGAGCAAGCTAAAGACTTTAAAGACCTTTCCAGGCCCCGGATGGACACACTGTGAAGGGCAAAGGAGAACTGAGTGAATCCAGACAGTCCGGACACTGGGGGAGGGAAGGAGAAAAGAGGGGAGCTGGGAGAAAGCTGGGGTGCTCGTCACGGTGCTTCCAAGTGTCCTTCCGCGGGACTCCATGTAGTGTATAAGAACCCCGTCCTTCAGTGACCCCGTCTGTGATACGCGTAGACTTGTCGTCCTAGAGCTTGCTATCTGGTGACAGTATGGCGTTAGAGAAAACAGATCCTTTTTTAAAAAATCCAATAGCTTCTCCAGAGTGACTCATTAAGGGGTTTGAAGAAAACCCAATATTTCACGCTGTCTTTCCATTTCTCCTCCACAATGGGTCAAGCTAAGGATGACTTGTTTAAAAAAACAGTGTTTATAGCTTCTTAAATTGTATTAGCACGAATGGTTTGTATCCAGAACATTCCTCTGGAAATGCACGGGCTTGCAGAGAATGTCCGTCTGCCACACCGTCGCTCACGCCGAGAGCAGGCAGTGCCACCCTCATGCCACATGTAGAAGATGTCTGTTCCCAGCACCACAGCTGATCGCACCAGCTGCAGGGTGAATCGCAACCACCGGTGCGCAGCCAGGTGACACGGGCTGCAGCCACGTAGCGGCCTGAACTCTGTTTGGGTCTGGCTGTCAGCCATGTCTCCCTTCCAAGCCCATTTTTCTGCTATGAAACTGAGAACGTTCAGCATCTCAAATGTCCCCCAGGGGGACAGAGAGGGGACCATGAGTTGCATTGCCGTTGCCTCAAGGATGGGGCTCATCCAAGCTCGACGGGTCTTAATTACTGAGGGCCGATGGCAAAACATTAGACATTCCCAGTCAACTGGAAATGCCCGCGTTGCCTGTGAGACGCTCCAACAGCACAAGTCCTTAGGGACGAATGCCCCTGGTTGCCTTAAAAGCAGATTAATATGACAATTCCGGGAATTTGAAAACTGAGGTTGCCAACCAGCCACCCCTAGAGGGTGCCAACCCGCAATCCCGCCGGCGACCAACTGGGTGATGTGGGATTAGACCAACCCTGGGCACTGGGCACACTTTCAATACTTAAAAAGGCCCCAAGGGGGTCAAACAGAGAATGTGGTAGAGGGCCCAGATGTTTCCTTTCTTTCTGGCCACCCCCCTCTTGAAATAGAAAATGGATTTTTTTTTTAATGCACGCTGGAGAGTAACCGCTTCCATTTTTGCATCCCAGCCAGGCCCAGGAGGAAAGCAACTGGGTTAGAAAAAACAATGAAACAGCAGCACACAAATCACACAGGAGAGAAAGAGCTGGAATGGGAAAACTCTTCTTAGTGTAGCCAAAACAAAACCTTGATCAAAGCACAACCTCCCTGTCTTGCAAAGTGGTATAAAGACTTTATTGTGAAGCACAAAAGACTCTAGAAGCAAGAGTGGAAACAAAAGAATGTCCAAAAGAAAGATAGAGGGGTGAAGCAATTCTACTCCTCCAAGACCGGGAGCAAAATCCATCCTAGAAATAAAAGGCGCAAAAGAAACACGACGACAAAATAGAAATAGGAAACGACAGTGACATGTTGCGCCAGGACGCCAGTATGACAATATTTTCTCATAAAACAATATTCTATTTCATCACCATATGCTTGAGGAAAATCCAATATGTTCTCGACAGACTTCTAACATTTTTCCCCAAGCTGGTTAAAGCTTTGGGGAAGATGTCAGCGACACTAAGCACCCACTGCATTTTCTTAATATCACACATTGATAATTCTCTGGTTCATGAATTTTAATAACGCCATTGCAGTTCAGCGGGCCCGTCACTCTGCCTGGCACTAGTGATAAGCAGGTGCCACAGCAGAGCCCGTGTTTTGTTTCATTCCAGGAGACTGCTGGAATTACATATGTAAAAAAGAAATTGTTTTCAAGTGATGCTAAGATGAAATACGAACATTATTGGGGGAATTATTTCAAAATACTGGTTGAGGCATTTTGAATTACAGCTCACTAGCCATTGCAGGCGACAGTAAGAGGAATCATTCACTCACAGACAGAGGACTTCAAACTAAGTAACACGATGAGAATCAAACAGGAGGCTAGCGGGAGCCCCGCTGGGCCAGGTGCTCTGCACGCGGCCACGTGCAGGACTTCCTAAGCTGTGTCTACAGCCTTCCCTTTGTTCTCCAGCTGGACCTGCAACTTTCTGATCACCTGTAGATGCCTCGTGGGCTATTGAGCTTTGTGGCAAATGCCAGACCACATGTGGAAAAGTGTCCGGTAAGCCATACGCATACCGGGCACTGAATTAGGGGCTGTACCATTATTAATAATCATCTATTAGTATAAAATTGAAATCATCTTGTTTTCCTTCATTCTTGCTTCCCTCTCTTCATTCTTCCCTTTTATTTCTGTCGAAGGCTAATGATCCCTCTGGCCACCTGAGCTTCAAAGGTACAGTGGTCCCCAAACGACCAGGATGGGACAGAATTTTCCCATCAAAACGCGTCCAATACCAAATTCGACAAGTTTCAAAGCAGTTGAGGACCAAGATGTGACTGTAAGGGTCTTTCGTCCTTCCTTGTCCCGTGTCACCCTTTCCGGGGACCAGACTTGGCTAGCTCACCGTTAGCTCTGCGCTGGCATAGGCTTCGCTAGGCGTGTGGCCCAGGACGGCTTTGATCGCGGCCCAAGAACGCCAACGCGGCCCAGATCCTAACGCGGCCCAGATCCTAACGCGGCCCAGATCCTAACGCGGCCCAGATCCTAACGTGGCCCAGATCCTAACGCGGCCCAGATCCTAACGTGTGTCGGAAATGACACGCAGACGTTTTCTTAGCTCATCACCTGTCATTGTGACTGTATTGGATGTGTGGCCCAACACAGTTCTTCTTCCAGGGTGGCCCAGGGACCCCGAAAGGCTGAACACCCCCGTTTCTATTCCCATTTCCCCAAACCAGGCCCTCAGCATCTTCCACCGAGACCCCACTAAAAATCACTCCAGAGCTTCCTGCTTCCGGGCTGGGTCCTCTCCAGTTCATTCCTTTTCTGGACACCTGACAGGTCTTTCTAAAACAATGCTCCGTTAATCTTGTCACTCCTCTGGTCAGGAACCAAAGCCGCCGTCATCTGCAGGACAGAGAACACGTCCCAGCCCAGGGCCAAGGCAGGCAGTGCAGGCTCTTCGCAGCTGCGCCTCCCACAACCCGTGACAGTGACAGGGCTGCGCGTCCTGTCTGCAGCACTGTCCCCCTCTTGCCACTTGTCTGAGTCCTCACTCCCTGTCAGCCCTCTGTGCCCACAGGCTCTTTCTGCCTGGACACTTGCTTGGTCCTTGTTTGGGGTCGACTGCGTCACAGCCACAGCACTGCCCCGCCACTGTTGCACCTGTAGATGTGTCTCTTACTGTCCCCACAGGGATGCAAGCTTGTGAAGGTAAAGACCTTGCAGTAACATCGACTACCTGCTGGGTGCCAAGCCTTGCTTGAGATGCCAGCAAGATGGGGAGAAGTCTTCATCCACTCGGGCTGCCCTCGCCAACTGCCATGGACGAGGTGACTTACAAACCCAGGAATTTCCTTCTTCCCAGTTTTGGAGGCCGGAAGTCCAAGATTGGGGTGCCAGCACAGTCAGGTTCTGGTGAGAGCCCTGTTTGGGTTGCAGAAGGTGGACTTTTCACTGTGTCCTCACAAAGTGAAAGAGAGCAAGGGAGTGCTCAGGAGCCTGTTTTATTGGGGTTCTCATCTCATTCACCCTCATGACCTGATTACGTCCCAAACCCTCTCCCTCCAAATACCCTCACCTTGGGAGTCAGGATTTCAGTGTATCCATTTATGGGGGGGGGGGGGGGGGGGGGGGCACAAACGTTCAGACAGTAGAAGGAAGGCCACACTTCTTTGGCATTCCACATAACCAAAAGTGGTGCGGTGCATATCGGAACTGCATATTTTGAGTGAATTGATTTCCATCACTTTTACGTTACAAAATTGTAATTTCATAGTTAAACTGTCAAAAGTAAATGTTACTAATGTATCTGTTTTTACAATAGAAAAACTAGGATAAAGATAGGTGTGGTATCTTAGTAATCCAATGTGTTGGGAACAAAATTAATATCTTAATGCACATTTTTAAATTTTATTTGTTCATTTATTTATTTTTTGCTATTCAGATGCTCCAATTGCCAGGCTCTTGCACATTTCGTCAAGAAAAACACTGTGTCCTAGATTCAGCGTTTTTTCCCCCCTAGTAACTAATGAATTGCCCTCTGCCTGAGGCACGTTTTGGCTTTAGTCACCTGTCCAACAGGCCCTGAATCCTGCGTTCTGATCTCTCTTTTTAATAATATGATTCTCCTTATAGAGACCCCATCAGAGGAAGCCAAATCCTACAGAACTAGAGCCAAAGTCAAGTAAATCAAAATAGATTGTCTTAATGCCTGCATTCACACTGCCCTAACTTGTAGCTGCACATGTAATTCCTGAGTTTTTCCAATAATTATAGAAATTCCAAAAGTATATATTATTTTTCTGTCACGTGTCTCAGCTAGTTTCCAGTAGGCAAAAATATATGTTCACCCAGGAATATTTTGTATTTACCATAAAGAGATTGGATGCAAGAGGGAAGGAGGGAGCACGGGCTCTGTCTCCACATCACGTCATTGGGAGGATGAGAATACGCCAGACGACACATCCTCACACTCGTTTAGCAGAAAGAAGTGACTCAGCACTTTGAAAGTCAAACAGCTGAAACAAACATGATTTTAAAGTGCGTATAAGATTAGCAACTTCGTAAGACGAAAAAGATACACAGAAAAAGATACCCTTTCAAGTCCTGCCGTGGTCACCAAAAAAAAAAAAAAAAAAAAAAAAAAAGCAATTACCCCAACACTAAAATAATCAACAACATTTTTTGTGTAGTTACATTCATTCATTCATGTAGTCATTCACTCATTCCCTGAACATTCCCTTTTGGAGCATTCACTATAGTAACTCTCAGATCCCGTGTTAGGCACTGAGTTGTGAGAATTTCAATTCTCCAAAATCTCATGAAGGTACATTTTAATCTTACGATAAAAAAAATAAGCTTTCTAATTGTAATATAGTTGTGATGGTTAATTTTATATGTCAACTTGACCAGGCCATGAGGTGCTCACGTAGTTGGTCACATTTATTCCGGATATTTCTGTGACATGTGTTTGGGTGAGATTATTATTTGAATCAGTAGACTGAGTTAAAGCAGGTTGCCCCTCCTGATGTGGGTAGGCCTCACCTAGGTGGTAGAAGGCCATTCACTCTGTCATCATTTCTCTCTGCCTTCCCTCACCGGTTTTGGTTGGTTGGTTGGTTGCTTGTTTGGTTTTGGGGGTGTGTGTGTGTGTGTGTGTGTGCACGTGTGCACGCATGCACCTATTAGTGGGGAGAGCCCTAATGTGCATGAGTCCTTCAGCTCTGAGTAACAACTACGGATTCCCCCATGGGTTAAACTCTAATGCTTCAGCGCTCAAGCAAAACTCAGTGTTCATTTTTGCTTTTCCAAAGTCAATGGGGTAACTTCCAAGTTTTCCTATGCAGGCAACTGAAATGACAAGATAAATTCCTTCTGTACACGGGGAGAAATGAGCTACTCATGAAATGTTGGGGTTTACATACATATATATGAATGTATATTCCTTGGTATGTATATGTGCAAAACTGTGCATTGTGATATAGTTCACACATAGAAGTACTAGTCTTCTTCAACATAAAAGAGAATGGGAAAACTCTGGATTTTATTATTGTTCAATAACTTTTTAAAGAAAATGACATACCAAAAATCTTCCAAAAATTCTTCAGGTATGTAATTTGTTCAGACTTATTAAATTCGCTATTTGCCTTTGTGAGATTCAAATTTTACGTAGAAACTTAGTGATTTACTTTTCAAAGGTCAAAGTATTTTAATTGCATTTTAGAATGTAATGATCTTTGCTCAATCAAGTCGTATTCATTTTATCTCTCTGTGCAATCAATTTAATAACCCTTTTAGCCTGTGGGTGCAGAAAGCGGCTCAGAGCTTTTGAAGGTTTGTAACCTGGACCCCTTTATGGCCCAGGGGTGACCTGATTAGGTTGGTGAGCTCTCTGAACACATGAGCCACTGCACTGAAGTAGTCATTGTGTGATGATCCCGAGTAGCAGTAAGGCCTTGCCTTAGTTATAAATGTTATACTGGTGTCAAGCCACTTAAAGCCACAAGATTTACTCACTCACAATTTCAGAACCTAACTTCTCTACTGTAAAATAATAATACCAACTCATGGTTAAATGAGATAATACCCATGAGGGACCTTGAGTTGCACATAACATAGTAAGTGTTCTGGTGAGGGGAATAGGCCATGCTCATGTTTATTATACATTATATAGGTACCATGTTGATGCTCTAGCACAGTGGTTCTCAACCTTCTAATGCCACGACCCTGTAATACAGCTCCTCATGCTGTGGTGACCCCCATAACATTATTGTCGTTGCTACTTCATAACTGTCATGTTGCTGCTGTTATGAATCGTCATGTAAATATCTGACATGTGTTTTCCAATGGTCTTAAGCGACCCCTGTGAAAGGGGTCGTGACCCACAGGTTGAGAACTGCTGCTCTAGCAGATGCTACGTCAGTTTTACAGTGCTGGCAATGGTGGTTTGCCAGCCCCCCTTCTGGTTTTGTGCAATAGAGTTTCGAAGGACTCTAGAGTTTCCAAGGACTGCCTTCAGTGGTGACCTTAGGGTTACCATTCCAAGTTTGGTAAATGTAGACCTAGAAAATTGCTGAACCCATGGAATACCTGATGTTTGAAACAGAGTAGCCTACCAGTCGAGTCAGTATCACTTCTGGATGGATACTGGTCATTAAAACCTTTCTCAGTAACATCCAGAGACTACTAAGTCTAAGCATTCTTAACTGAACTTAATCAATTGATAAATATCCTGAGTGTCTGTGGATAATGCCATGTTACAGTGCTAATGCTCAGTGCTAGATACATTTTTGCTAGTCTAGTACAGCCACACAATTAGCACCCTTTCCTCCGGTAAAAGAGTCTTCACATCTGGCACTGCCAGAGGAAACAAAGCAATTTTATTTTTAAACCACCATTGTTTTTAGTTCTTTTGTCTACAAAACCATAATGGGATACATACAGAGTGTCCAGTTTTAGATTTGGTGTGCTACCAGGACATTTTCTTTCAAAAGAGAAAAAAATTAGAAGAAATGACTGTACAAATAATTATGTCCCTTTCTTGACAGTGCAATAACCACTGGGAAGTAATAGTTTGTCACTCCTGAGAATTTGTCATGAAAACCACCATGTCTGAGGTGGCCCCTAAAGAAATTATACCTTCCTCATGACCTTCCCAGACCAAAACAAAACAAAACAAAACAAAACAAAAACAAACAAACAAACAAAAACATGGTTTGAATGAGTTAGACAGGGGAAAAGAATTTGCTCAGGGATCATAGACTTTATAATCTAGGTCGAGTTATTCCTTTCTTTAATGCAGAAATTTGGCACAAGAGATCAAATTAGCATTCTGAGAATCTTATAGAAAGAGAAATCTCTGGCAGTGACGAAGTTCAGCTAAGTCAGAGTGCGGCTGTTTCAGTGTAAAGGCGGCGAAGGTGGGGAACCTCAAATTAAGCTCAGGTGCCATGTCACTGCTCACTCTTGGCCTTGAGCCCCACCATTGGTCCCTCAACTTCCTGGTTTGTTGTTGTTTGTATGTTTGTTGTTTTTAATTTATTTTTTAATTATACTGGATGCTTGTTTTGTGTTGACTTGTGTAAATCACTGTTGCAATGTCTTATTAATTGCAGAAACAGGGATTTTTAAAATTACATACCCACATATGTTTAAATTGTATATAGTGTCGGACAGAAGTAACGCCGGACCCTGTCCACGAATACGTGACATGAGATGGACAGCCGTTTGAACCGTTTGCCTAAAACATCGCACAGTGTGCCTGAGTGTGATAGTATTACGTTACAGAATTGCGTGCTTACGAATTTGTAATAAAAGTTTTGGTGTAGATTACCAGCTCATAAAACAGGGGCGTTATTTGGGCCAGACCCTGTATCTTATATTAGAAGCTATGACTCCATTCCTTGTTTTTTTCTAGTTTAGGTTAAAAAAAAAAATCAAACATAAAAATATGTACAAAATAAAATTCAGAGGAGGAAATCGTTAGGAAACGGCAGTGCATTCCTTTTATTTCTCCCCACTCTCTTTCTTAAGCTGGTAGGGTGGGCCTGTCCGCCCCCTGGGCCCCCGGGACGTCACACACGCACACACCTCAGTCTCTCAAACGCGCGGTCTCCCCGTTGCTTCCTATGCCAGCTCTTCGAGGGAGGAAGAAATGGGCAAGAAAGAAACGTTATGGGCGGCTGGGACTGTCCTCGCCTGCACCTCCTCAGCTGCCCCGGAAGGCGGCTGGGGCTGTCCTCGCCTGCACCTCCTCAGCTGCCCCGGAAGGCGGCTGGAGAAGCCCAGTGTGGACGTGGAAACCCAACCTGGGGCGGATCGGAGGACTCCCTGCAGGCGACCCGGAGCAGGTCCTGCGGGCCGTTCTCGCCGCACCCCCGGACAAGGACCCACCAGGATGACACAGGGGCCCGGCACCGCCCCAGCTCTGGGAAAGACGGGCCGGGAAGCTGACTCCTGGGTCGCAGTGAGAGAGAAATGTCAGCAGAGACAAGGCGGGGAAGTAGGGTGGGGAGAGCTGGGGGGAGACGGCAGGGAGGGAACCTCCCACCTTCCAGTGCTGCTGGTTGGCCAGGGCTCCTTCAGAGCAATTTCTTCCAGAAACCCCCAAGTGCCACGAACAGCTGTCTTTTCCCAGAAGCCGTGGGTGTCTTCCCCGAGTTAGGGACCTTCATACAACTGGTCAGATTTTCAGTTTGGTTCGTGGCCCTCGGCAAGCTTGGGCTCACCCCACGATGGCTCAGTTTTAGGAAGCCTGTAGAATTTTCTAGTCTAAGTATTGATTCTAGCTTTTTTACCTGGCCTTGCCTTTCTATATTTTTATGTCTCAGGTACCAATTTTTAACTATTTTTATATTAGCTTATAAATTGTATATGCTTGTGGACAAACCCAGTTCCTACATAACCAACGAAGGAAATGATTATTGCATGTATTTGATCACCCTCTGTAGCGCCTGGTACAGTTGTTAGAATATACTAATTTTCATTGACTAGTCAATAGGCTTACTTTGCATTATGGGTTCTATCGATTGTATTCAAGTTAGTTTTCTCCTTCTGTCAGTCAACAAATATGTATTTAGTGCCCAGTATATGCTGGGCACTGAGCTGTGTGTTGGGCTCACAAAGCGTTGGCCTTCACTATGTGTGTGTAGCTTTTATTGTGAGACGTTGTCACACCATTAATAGGCAGTGATACCCAAAAAACTTGGAAGTCCACAAAGATGTATATACCCCAGTGTTCATGGCAGCACTATTCACAGTGACCAAGTCATGGAAACAACCAAAGTGCCCTGGGACAGATGACTGGGTAAAGAAGCTGTGGTGCATACACACAATGGAATATTACTCAGCTGTAAGAAAAGATGAAACACTGTCATTTGTGACAACATGGATGGAGCTTGAGACCATCATGCAAAGCGAAATAAACCAGACAGAAAACACCAAGAGCCATATGACCTCACTCACATATGGAACGTAAGACTGAAAGCAACAAAGAAACAAAAACTCATACAATAGTTTACTGGTGACCTGAGGGCAAGGGGGGAGGGGAGTCAAGTACACGGTGATGGAAGGAGAGCTGACTGGGGGGTGAGCACACCGTGCAACACGCAGACGGTGCAGGTAGAACTGGACACCCGGAACTTAGGGAATTTCTACTAACCAATGTCACCCCAACACATTTTACAATTAAAAATTACAATAAAACAATACTATGCAGTGGAAAGTCCAAGGGGAAGTAGAGGGCAGAACAGGTGCCCCTAACAGGTGGGCTTGCGTTAATGCCGAGGGTGGCCAGGGTTCCTCCGGGGTGTGACATCTGAACCGAGAGAAGCGGGGAATGGCACAAATTTGGGGCTGGGGGGTGCTTCAAGCCGAGAAAACCGCGTGTGTGAGGCTCTGCGGTGGATAGGACGGTGGCTTCTTGCACGCCTGAGAGACGGCCGGCGTGTGTGCGGCGGTGGCAGCGAGGGCAGGAGGCGGCCTTGCGGTAGAGACCCTGTTAGTATCGCGCGTGTCTACGAGCCGTGATGCGGCTCCGGAAGGACTTGCCAGAGCCGTTCAGCCAGCGCGTAAGGAGGGGCATGAGCAGTACTGACACAGCGGGACTGGGGAAGCCGGAAGCCGACGGGCAGCGCCGGGGCGAGAAGCCGGAAGCCGACGGGCAGCGCCGGGGCGAGAAGCCGGAAGCCGACGGGCAGCGCCGGGGCGAGAAGCCGGAAGCCGACGGGCAGCGCCGGGGCGAGAAGCCGGAAGCCGACGGGCAGCGCCGGGGCGAGAAGCCGGAAGCCGACGGGCAGCGCCGGGGCGAGAAGCCGGAAGCCGACGGGCAGTGGCAAGGGGAAACGGAGAATAGTCTCCACAGTAGACGCTCCGTGTGCTGAAAGTCCAGCAGCCGGCGGCTTGCGGGTGCAGGCGGCTTGCGGGTGCAGGCGGCTTGAGCTCCGGCCCGTGGAGGCTCTGCTTACCCCGACCCGGCATCCGCCCCGCCCCGGTGCCAGTGACTGAGACTCCTGCATGCCCATCGCACGAACGGTCCAACATACGGCCCGTCCGAATCTCACACAAGTCCCGTTAAGTGATTGTTCCCAGTTCGTGCAGGAGAACGTACGCTCGGCGCAGCTCGATGATTTGCGTGCAGTTGCAGTCAGAGAACCGGCAAAGCTGGGCCTGGACGTCAGGACTACTGCACCCGCATCTTGTTCTCTCCCTGAAGCACCCGCTTCATGGGGCTTAGTGGCGCCTTCAAATTCACATTCAAGTCTGGGTACCAAGACACAGCTTGCAGGGTGTGTCCTCTCCATGAAAGCAGCCCGGGGCCCCGTGCCACGCACCGACCAGTGGGAGAGGGCACGGGAGGCAGATGCCGTAAATTATTGTCCTGAATGAGAAGGCATTACCTGGATTGCCCGTGTGGACGCTTGGTCAACCTTGAGTGCTTTACAAAGGAAGGAAAAGAAAACACTTTCACTGTGGACAGGTCATCTGAAATGTGTTACACGCAGGATAGCAAAAACCTAGGCCAACTCCAGCTTTAGATGCTTCAAATTTAAGAACAAACTATCACTCTCAGGTGGAAACGAACGTTCTCCATTTCTGTCCCTAATGGGAACAAAAGGAAAATCTGGAGGGACCTAAAGACATTGTTTCCTCTTTCCGCGGTCGAGTTACTCTTGTCCAAAAACATAAAAAATAAAGATGCGTACCCCAGTTCAAGACAGAGGCTTTAAGCGACATCAGAAATGGAAAAGGATCTTAGGAAAATCACACTGTTGACAAGAAAAGAAGGAACTCCCATGGGGGAAAAAGCCGTCCAAGAGAGAGAAGCCAGCCACTAGGCTCAGGGCTGAGCCACCTGGGACCTCACCAGCGTCCCTGTCACCAGAGACCGCGGAGACCAGGGTTCCCTGAAACTTGGTCGTTTCACAGTCCCCCCGCCCCCAGCGGCTTCCCAGCCTTTTCCTTACCTTCCCCCGCGGCTAACTCATGTTGGCTGGTCACTGCTTCGGTTCATTCGTCACTGCACTGGACCTCTGTACAACCTTACGGCCTCAGTTTACCTGAGCGCTCTCCACGAGAGTTTGGGGTGTTGGCCCCTTCCTCCTATATCCCTCTGCTATATTCCTCCGTTCATAGCCACAGGAGGCCCCCCGACTGGCCTAGCGAGTGACCCCTCTTCCGATTTGACACAGATGTTTCTACCAGGCCCCCTGACGCCTGGCCCGGCTATAGGATTTGCTGCCCTGGGTTCAGGCAGTCCCCAGTCCCCTAACATGAGGGAGCTAAGGGAAGCGTCATGGAGAGTGACACGGCACAGACCGTGAGGGCAAGCTCTGATCAGGCATCTGGGTTCAAATCTGCCAGCTGTCACACTTGGAGCAATGCCCTTAATGCCCCCCCCCCCACGACAGGAGGGTGACTGGGACATCGATCTCACCAGGTCGCTGTGCGGATTAATTCAAGTAAGACATGAGAAGCACTTAGCACTGTGCTTCGTCCCTAGTAACGGCCGCGGGTCATTGCTATAGTGCGCGTATCTACGGCTGACCCTCAGCAGGTGCTCGTGCCCTTGTCCTTGCCTGGGAATCAGAGGCCCAGAGGAACCCGTCAGTGACCTGTTCAATCACAAGCTTCTTTGACCTCCACGACGTCTGTCCAAGCTCACTCACGGGTCTTTCGAAATGGGAGAGATACCGAGAGGAGTTGGGATGATTTTTCTGTCTCAATATTTTTCCCACGACCGATTTAAATCTGCAAAATCAATGAACACAAATGTGGGCAACTTCTGGACGAGGCTGTCGAAAGTGCCCCGCTTCGTTTGAGCAGTCCGCAGAATGGTCATGGTTGAGTTCAGACACGTGTGCGTGATTGTTTAGGCACGTGCGTGCGTGCGTGCGTGTGACTATGAACTGCTTCGTCATGTATGACCTGTTTAGACCTGGAGGGATTATCTGGTAGCCTAGAAAATTACCTTATTTCAATATGGTTCAATCAAGCCAAGTCATCTAAGAACTAACAAAATATTTTATTTGACGAAGCTATTGTAACGGTTACGTGACAAAACAGAACCGGATTTAGTCCAAAGCAGGGTAATCTCGGACCCCATCTGAAGGGGGCTACTATATATGAAGTGGCCTATTCCAATCACCTGATTTTGAGAGGACAGGAAGTCACTACCTCCGACTCCAGGGAGCACCACTCAGACGGCTCTAGAACGCCATGACAAAGACCTTCTGCAGTCCAGAACATCCAGAAATGCTCCCTCGGGCAGGGAGAGGGGGCAGGGAGGGGCAGAGTTCCCCAATTCACAGAGGGCAAAGCCTAGCTCTCCAGCAGGAACACACGACCTTGACAATCATAAACGGTATGATGACGATCCCCATTTTCAATCCCGACAGCCCAGAGCACGATCCTCACCACGTGGGAGGGACCCGTCTCTCTCTCCAGCCTCATCTCACACGTGTCAGGCCCTCGGGCTCCTTCCTGTCCCCAGCACGTGCCCTGGTCCTTTCCAGCCCAGGGCCCAGTCCCACATGAGTCCTCTCCTTCCCCACCTGCCCGAGAGCGCGTCTGCATGTCCCATCACTGCGTCCGATGGCAGCACCCTGTGTGTTTCCTGCATTGCCCTTGTCACGACTGGTAATTACTTTATTTCCAAGTGCACTCGAAGTTGGAGATCGCTGTCCCTGAAGACTTCATGAAAACAGGAATCATCTCTATTTCATTTACGATTAATATTAGGGCTCCACCACGTAGCCCAACGCTTGGCCCATCGGAGGTACTCAGTAAGTGCTGCTATAGTGAGTTAAGGACAGGAGTGAAACCACACAGCACTTCACGTACTACAGCCATGTGCTGCTTCTTCAATGAAGACAGATGTACAAAAGCTGAGAGAAAACGTAACAGGCGAAGTACTGAGCAGGTCTCTTCAAAAACGGACACACAAATGGTGATAGCTGCTTTATTCGCAGTTGCCAAAAACTGGAAAAACCAACAGGTCCTTTAGGAGGTAAATGAATAAACAAACTGTGGTACATCCACACAACGGCATATTATTGATTGATTAAAAAGCGTTGAACTATCAAGCCACAAAAAGACATGGAAGAATTGGAAATGCAGCTTGCTAAGTGAAAGAACCGGCCTGAACGGACTTCAAGATGTGTGATTCCAATGTATTGGTTTCCTTGAGCTGCGGTAACAACCCACCCCAAATGGGGTGGCATAAAACAAGAGCAATGCCTTCTCTCATAGTTCCGGATGCTGAAAGTCCAGAATCCGGGTGCCGACAGAGCCACTCTCTGTCAGACTCGAGAGGACAGTGTGTTCCTTGCACACTCCTCTGAGCTGCTGTTGTGGTCGACAGTCTTGCACCCTGGCTTACAGCTGCCTAACTCCAGCCCCGGTCACGTGGCTCTCCCTGTGCCTGGGTCCAAACCTCCTCCTGCTTATAAGGACACCAGGCGTCTTGGATTAAGGGCCTATTTTGCTCCAGGATGACCTCATCTTAACGAAGCCTATCAGCCATGACCCCAGTCCCAAATCAAGTCTCCTTCTGAGGTTCTAGACCTTAGAACTTCAACGTATCCTTTTCGGAGGTCACAATTCAGCTTGAAATATCCCTGCCACGGTGGCTTAGCAGAGGCCACGTGTTGGGAAGTTTCATTTACATGAAAATGTCTACAATAGGCAAATCAACAGAGACAGAAACTAGATCAGTAATTGTCTAAGGCTGAGGGTTGGGAAGCAGATGCGAACATGGGGGAATGAAAATTAAAGGGTACCAGACTTCTTTGGGGGTGATGAAAATGTTCTGAGATGATGGCATATGGGGATGGTTGCAAACTCTGTGACTATACTAAAAACCACTGAGTTGTACACCTTACATAGGTGAGTTGTATGGGTTATAAACCGCATGCCACATGATTACATCTCAATAAAGACGTTCCCAGAGAAACACACACTTAGAAAGGACTCAGACTCAGAATGTTGAAGTGTTTAACAGGATTGCGGCGTGCCACTCCATTTCATGCCTGAGTAACTCCTTAAGAACAAGGAAGAATTGTGCTGGATCCAAAGAAACGGGACCGCGACACCATTAACACACAGACGAGCCCTTGACTGAGGCTAGAGCTCATCAAGCCCTTTAGAAGGTGGCGGATAACGCCTCCAGCGTGAGTTCTGCGGTGCCTGTCCAGCCTGTGGAAGACCAGGGACTTGACAGGGCTACAGAGGAAAGTGGACTTTGTCTCTTTTGCAGTGGGACCCAGGAGGTCCTTGGTGCAGGGAGGAATGTGTCTGTTATGTTCTCACCAACCTCATTCATGGCTTGATCTCCTAAGGCAGCCATAGGTTACAATCTGCATATACAAGAGCTTTGGTTTCATTTTTGCTGTATGTATTTCGGCCCCATTTAAATATTGGCAACGCAATCTGTAATTATCATTTGGCTCTTTCTAGCCAAAGCACTTTTGTGCCAGCCGGGCAGGAGGCAGATACTTCCAGCGGGGATGGTAGCTGGCCCTTCGTTGCAGGACAATAACAGAACGTCCCAATTAACATAAAATAACCCACGTAGAGGCTGGCTTCTTTGGAGGTGTGTGTCCTCCCTCTCTGGAGATAGAGCCACTCATGGGATCATGTGAGATTCTTAGGGACCCTCACGGCTTCCTAAAATCCTTTCTGGACATAAGTGAGCACTGATGACAGCAAGTGGTACCGTAACTAGCGGATGAGCCCCACCCCATAGTCGCCCCTAACAGCGTAGTCCTTTGGCTTGAAGGAGTCAAGTCTTTAGTGGAGTCTCTTTGGCTCTTTCTTGCTGGGTACAGAGAATAGAGGGGGGTGAAGTTCACCCCCTGAATCCAGTGCCATCACCTCTTAAGACTATTAATGATATGCACAAGAGAGTTAACCTTTGCAAGGCTGCCTTCTCATTTGTACAATGGGGATAGGAATATTTATTACCTCATGGGCTGTCCCACCGATCAGGCCAGACAGAACCCCCCTATCTTAGTGCCTGGCATATAGAGAGCACCCAGTATGTGTAGTTGTTGTTGCTCCAAGAGAAAGTTATGGGTAAAATCATATGGTGCTCCACACACACACACACACACACACACACACACACAAAATCATAGAGTGCCCAATGATAAAAGTATAACCCTTCTAAACCTCAGTTTCCCCATTTTTAAAATAAAGATAATGCATAGAGCAAAAGTAAGAATTAAATAAGAAAGTACACGTGACAGTGATGTGTACATTACATTTGCCTTCTTTAATGTATTAGTTTTGTCATCGGTGTCGTTAGACTAACACTGGGAGCTATCACAGTTGCTCTCACACACCCACGCAAGATGTTCAACCTGGACTCAATTGTCAGCCTCAGGATTAAAGATAATAAAGATTATCTTTGTTTCCTGAAGAGAAATATACATATATATACATACACACATATACATACACATACACACACACACATACATACATATACATACATAAAAGAAAAAGAATCATTAGAGAATAAAATAGCAGTTACTGCTAATTTTTTTTTAATTATTGTTTAAAAATTATTATTGTTATCAACAGTAATGACCAGCACTGATCTAGGGCTTACTGTGTGCTGGACATGGCACATGCGTGATCCTACGTATGTCAGCCTATGACGAAGCAATGATAACTTTCCCCATTTTTCAAGTGAGGAAATGGAGGTTAAGCACCGGCCCTAAATCACAAAGCCAGTGAAGGCAGAGCTGGGTCTGAAGTCAGAGCTCACACGCTTTGGATCCCGGTCTACCTTCAGACGACGTCCACACGGGTGAGGGATGACCTGTGAAATGCACACCCATGAACCTTAACCGGCGCCTAAGAGCCTTTAGACCTCAAACCCACTTCTATGCGTGTATCTTCCACTCCTGTGATTATTTCTCGTCACCATAGTACAACAAACTGAAACACGAGGCAGAGAGATGTGAAGAAAAATTCCCTTTGTTTTGTCAGCCTCACAAATAGTTTTCATGTTGCTCCATCAGCAGGAACTCTTTGTCCCAGACTGTGCACAGATTTCTACCCCAGCTGTGCTGTCGCCTCCTTGCTCAGGTAGGAATCTTGGTCTTTCTCTCAGCTGCCATACTGTTCTAAGCCGAGGAAACAAAACGTCTGAAGAAAATACAGTGTTCATGATTAAGCACCTAAAAGTACTTCGTGTCTCTTCCTTATTCATATTGCCAACAATCTGCAGGGCAGACATCTTCATGGGAGAATGAGTCCTGGAAGCTGAGTATCATGGTTAACCTTTGGAGGTCGCAGTAAAAAAAATTACAATGTAGGTCGCATGTATCTGAGAGATACGTTCATTACTAGTATGTGCTGAAATACGGGGGGGAAATTAAAACATTGCAAATATTATAAAATGCATGGTTTCAAAATGTATTTTCATTTATAATCTAGAAATCAGTAAACAAATATGTAACAATATTTAAGAAAAGAGTTTGTATCTCTTAGAACAGCCACGACCTCTGCAGGGTTTTAATGTCACCCAACTAGAACGGAGCCCAGGGCTCTCTGAGTCCACACCCTTTGACGACACCTTGCTCTTTCCACCACTTCTGTACTTTTCAAACATAAATACCATGAAACCGAAGTAGGAAGGAGAGAGTGGAGGGTCAGGGTGCAAAATATTTAAAAAATAAAAAAACCAAAACCGAGCATGTCCTGGTTCTTCAGGTCTTGGTGGACCCCTTTATACCAGCGACCCTGTGGCACTGGGACCACCATTACCATGCAGCTGAGATCTCTAGAAGCCGTTCTTCTCCGATTAGGTAGTGAGGAATGGATTCCACGTGTTTGCACACGTGAGGGCATAAACTGCGAAGGCCAGTCTCACTGTGGATGGTTTGTCTGTGTGAGATTCGGGCCTGACCTAGTAAACGGGATGGGGAAAATCCACGTCCTTCCCCCTGCTTCAAGTCTGCAGTGTCATACTGCCACCTTGTGGCTCCTTCGTCGTGAACCCAGAAATAAAATCCGGGCTTTGACAAGCCAGTCAAGGAAAGCACGGGGCTGGGGGTGGTGGGGGGTCTTAGCAGAGGCCGAAGGAAAAGCACAGATTTGGGAGAGAGGATGCAAGAGAGGATGCAAGAGAGGATGTCCCCACTTGACAGGGGAAGCCTAAGTCGTGTTTGTCACAAAATAACTTACTGGTCAAGAGCACAGAACTTGGAATCAGACAAATCACACTTTAAACCTACCAACTAAATAACTCCCTCCCCGGGCCTCAGTTTCCCTGTCTGTATAATGGAAATAGTCATAACTTCTCAGGGCTGTTGCAAGAAATAAGACGAGTGCGGAGGGCTTGGCCTTGAGCCGCCACGTGATAAGCTCTGCTGTGATTAAGAGCTGAGGAAGGAACCAGGCTCTCCTCTCCAAAGCCCCAAGGACACCCCTGCCGATTCCGAGGTGGAGCATCTCATCATGCCCTGGTTTTGGGTGAAGCACGCAGAGCATGTTTCAAAGCTCATCTTCACGCTCCGGAGGTTTGGGACCTTTCGCCAAGTCACGTGAACTTCCTGAGCCTTGGTGTTCTCATCTGGGACGTGGGTTCATAGACCCAAGTCTGCAGATTATAGAATGCTTTGTAAATAGCATGTACAAAGCATCTGACCTGGTGTCTCGCAGATAATCATTGCTCTATATGCTCATCGTTATTGTCGTGATGATTATTGTCATTGTTACACTTGCTCGCGACAATTCTCCAATCCCTACTTCATACTTCAAGATGTGACAAAAATCTTTAAACTCACGTTAGCCTTCAAAAATCTATCAAATAATTGGAAGGGAAAGAACCAGTCCTTGCGGTATCTATGCCATCCTAATAAAACATCATTTTCCCATGATTTTTTTTTTAATTTTTATTGTTAGACTTATTGGGGTGACATCTGTTAGCAAGGATTACATAGGTTTCAGGCATACAATTCTACAGTGCGTCGTCAACTTGTTCTATAAGTTCACCACCTAATGTGACTTCTCTTTCCATCACCTTATATTTAGCTTCCCCCCCCATTCCCCCCTCCCTCTTCTCCCCTCCCCTGCCCACTTGTCCCCAAATAAACATTAAACTATTGATTGTGTCCATGGGTTATTTGTTTGTTCATTTCTTTTTTCTTTGTTGCTTTCGGTTTTATATTCTGCATATGAGTGAAGTCATACAGTTTTTGTTTTTATTCTGTCTGGCTTATTTCGCTAAGCGTGATGATCTCCAGGTCCATCCACCCATGATTTCGTAATATGTTTCTCTCAGGGCTAAAATCCATGTTTTTGCACATTTGATGTTTCTGCTATTGAAGTGTATTTTATAACCTATATGTACTTAGATGTTTCTGTTTCTTCTCCTGAGCCCCCCCAAAAACAGATGTTATTAAATCAGGGTATATCTTCTACTTGATGACAATTTAGGACTTATGAATATAAGTGGACCCTGCTTTCCTCTACCCCAACATCCAGAAGCCTAGATTTATGGTGATATCATGCATGTTCCCAGCCATAAAAATGTGAATTCCCAAACCCACAATGTTCTCAGTATGCGGAATGATCACAGTGAGGAGACAGTGGGTCGAGTTACCCATGAATCCATCCCGCCCACCCACCCACGTGACAATTCCCGTCGCTTACAACACAGAATGAGGTTGGAACTTGGGGGCTTGCCACTTAGGCATACCCCAGAAACGAACGATAAACCCTGAGCCTGGTCCGGGCAAGTGAGAGGGACTCAGCTCTCTTTCCTGATCATGCAAACATGTCACCCCCTGGGGATGCCTGAGCACGGATGCTGAACACTGGGATTGTCCCACCTTGGGCCAAGCAGAGAACTGCACTTTCAAAGTCACCAAAATCCAGCTGGGGTCACAGCCTGGGGCTTTTAATGAATGGGGACTTGTTCCATAATTGAAAACAAGCCCAACATGCCTCATTCATTGTCAGAATTTTTGGGAAAAGGAGAAAAAGTGCTGATGCCAACTTTCGAGAAGCCTCTCTGGTCGTTTGCCTGCACAAGAACTGGCCTGTCATCCCTGGCCACAACAAGTCTTGGCAGCCCCTCCTCTGCCCACCCCTTGGCGTGAAGATAAAATGATCTTTGTAGCTGCTGCTTTGGAACGGGGACTTCAGGGCCGTGGAATAACTAGTGGGGGGGGATGGAGGACTAACTAACCATTTCCCTCTGGCCTGAACAGGCTGTTTCAGCCACAGCGTACAGCGGGTAGGTCAGCCAACCAATACCTTTTGCTAATTTTTCCAAAGAAAAACAAAGTGAACTTGGACACCTCAGGGCCCTAGAGAACATTCTGGCACGGAAGCTGAGCTATTTTGCCTGTAACTCTGGGGTCCGAAGAGCTGATGGCTTATTGTCTCTTTTCTCCTCTCCGTGTGCCTCTTCAGATGTTCATTCTCATTGCCAAATGCCCAGGACACCTGAGAGGGAGAGGCACCTAGGAAGACACAGGTGGGCGCCATCAGGTTGCCTTCAGCCACCATCTTTCCCTGAGTTAAATGGAGACTCCGGCACCGACACACAGATCTTCTGCACAAGACCCCTTTCCAGGCAAGCTAGGAAAAGGCAATTACAGTTGAGTGGTCACGTCTAGATGCTGCCGCTGCCCTCTGTCTGTAGCCAAGCGAAGATCAAGTGGGCTTGGATTCAACTGAATGATTTCTCTGCGAGATGCCACTGCTGAAATGCCTTCGACTCAACTCGTGGGTTAAGTGAGAAGAGACCCAACTCATGTATCTCCACAGCCAAGCGAACTCCATAGAAATAAAGCTTATAAAGAACAACAATGAAACAAACACTCATGGACACAGTCAGTAGTTCAGTGGTTACCTGAGGGCAAGGGGGGAGGGGTGGGAGGTGGGGAGGGGGAGTCCAATACGTGGTGATGGAAGGAGACCTGACTCTGGGTGGTGAGCGCAGGACAACACATAGACGACGTATTATAGAATTGTACACCTGGAACCTATATGATATTTACCAACCAATATCACCCCAATAATTTTTTTCACATAAAAGTTCTTAGTTCATTATTCCTCTCGTGAAAAATCCGCTCAATCACCACAGATAAAGTCACTGACGAATCTTTACTCCTTCTGTTGTCCCATCTCCAGCTCACGTTCTGCCAGCACCAACATTGGCCTTTGCAGTCCCCCTGACTTTCTTCATTCTGTTCTTGCGTTCCTTTCGCTGTTTTCTGGAGCTCGTTTTCTTCTCATACAGGCCATGTCTTGCGAGTCTATGTTTGGGTTCATTTTTCTTTGCATAATCCAAGGAATCATAAATCATGCCAAAGCCAGTTGTCTTGCCACCACCAAAATGGGTTCGGAATCCAAACACAAAGATGACATCTGGTGTGGTCTTGTACATTGTGGCTAGTTTTTCCCAAATTTCTGTCTTAGGTACTGTTGCTTTCCCAGGGTGAAGGACATCAATGACCGTTTGTTTCCGTTGAAGTAGTCTATTGGTCATGAACTTCCTGGTCCGGATAGTTATTGTGCCCTTCATGATGGCAGCCAACCCTCAAGCAGCCAGGGAGGAAAAGACACCCCAATAATTTTAACAATATTAAAAAAGTCTAAATATCCAAAAAAAAAAAAAAAAGAAAAAAAGGAAAGAAATCGAGCTCATAAAAGAGCTGGTCTAAAGCCTGGCCTGCCTTCTGGGCTATTCAAAAACAGGAAAACCAAAGAAATCTTGATCCCAAACAAATGAAAATTCTCTGCTAAGGAGTCCTCACCTGGAGAGGGATGGAGAAAAGGTCACGCAAAACTTAGAGGTAAAAACAGCAAATCATTTATCTTCAAGGAACTACAGCCTCTCTTCCTGGAGAGAAGACTCTTACGAGATGAATTAACCCTACTCCTTCTATCTTTTAACTCCATTTCACTCCCTAAAAGCATCAGGAATTAGGTCAACATGTCATTGTCTGTTTCATTTATTCAATAGACATTTCTTGAGGGCCAAGTTCAAGCCCAGCATTCTACAGCAGTGAAGGAGCTAAACCCAACCCCTGTTTTCACAGTGTTTACACTCTATTGGAGTCGACCGCACCCCCAACCACATCATGCAGCAAGCAGTGAAATAAATAAAAAGAGCACTCGACTCAGAGTCTAGAAAACTGAGGTCAAAACGTGGCTCTGCCATTGACCTTATATAAAGGGGCAACCCCCCCCCCAAAAAAAACCCTAAATTTATAAAAAAAATGTGTATTCTTACATGTTTAAACTTCAGTCACCTTCAAAGGACTCTCCATTTGATGCAATCCACTTATTGAGATGCTTTTTCAACTGCTCAAAACAGTCCACGGTAGGGATCATCCCTACCTTGAAGAACTGTTACGTGTACTCCAAGCAAGTGTGAACCGTGCCTGACAGAGGTGTGGCCAACGGCACAGGCCCTTACACAGTAACAGGTTCTCCTCAGAGCAGCCATATTGCCCGAGTCTACAGAGAGTTCTAGTTTGGGCCATCATAATGGTGTTTGGTATGTTGTCCAATTTTTATAATGATATTATATTTGTATTATAAAAATGTAATCATTGTATTATATTTTATAATATAATTGATTCATATTACACATAAGAATGCAGTGAGGATAACCAAAATATATTATACGGAGCCCTAGAAATGAACACACTGTATAAGTTTGATCATGTGGCTCTGTCAGGCATGGAAAATCTACAAAAGAACTCATGAAATTTTCTTGAGAGTGATCTAGAAGGTAAATAAATATATCTGACAAGTCACAGAACACCAGGGATTGCTACATTTTTATTCATAGAAGCGTAATATCCAGATAACATAACATTCAGTGCCTCCCCTTTCATCTAAATTTGTACTCATTATACTCTTGCATAAATTAGGGGATTTTAATAACTTTTTAAAAGGTGTCAGCTTTGTAGTTGAGCAAAACCAATGCTTCATTTGCTTTTCATTAAAGGAGAAGGAAAGGACATACGGGAACTGAGTTTAAGGTAGGTTTGTTCTACCCAACAACAACTTTGTCTCCATTCCAGCTAGGAGACAAATACAACTGTTAATGCAAAATGAGCATTTGCAAAACCTCTTTTGCTTCCGTTGAATCAGGCACTTGGCAAAGGTGCTAACCCACAGCAGCAGGTACCAGCAGCGCCCTGTTTGTGAGTCTTGGCTCTACTGTTTGCTTGTGATTTCAAGGATTAAACCTGCAATTCTAAAGACCTTTACTGTTCTATAACGACTCACAAAACGTGGCCAAAACCACTCTCAAGGGATGTACTGGGAAAAACAAAACGTAACACTCCATTCCCCTGGCTGCAGAGCCTCTTCCCCAACTTCCAGCCCCTCATTTCTCAGGGAGGTGGCTCCACAGCAGACCTGGGTTTCTTTCCACCTCTTCGATGCTGTCAAAGCTGCACCTCCAACCCTCTGCCACCCGCCTTCCATCCCTGGTTCTCCACCAGTGTTTCTCTCCCCCGAGGCAGAGTTCAACCGTGCAACGATCGGCTTTGTCAGGAGCTCCTAGACTGTAAATCCGGCTGCCCCTGGTCTCCTGTGACTGTGCCATGGGCCCCCCTAGCTGGATAAAGGTCACGTCTGGTCATTGCCGTACATTTCCAGGCTGACCCCCCGTTTATGTGTGGTCCAGAGGCGAGGTTGTGAGTATGGTGACAAAGCTGGAGGGAAGGGCTGGTTTGGAACAAAAAGGGTGCCTTGACTCGGTCGTGTTCTCCAAAGGATGCCTTTTCCAAATTTTTAACCAAATGTGGTGACATAATGACTGTTGAGATGTACAAAGTATCATCACAGGAAGGAATGTAAAGGGAGAGCCATAGAGAGAAGGTAGTTAACCTTCCGGTTAGGAGAAGGCCTCTCTGGCTGCTTGCTTTTCTGTCAATCATCAGCCGTCAAGCAGAGGCCCCTCCCACCCACCCAAGGTCGCCGCTCCTAGGCCCCATCCTCAAGGCTGAGAGACCTTATTTCCTGTATGCCTCTGGCCCTGCCCTGAGAACCCGCCTCTGCTTGTGTTTGCTCCTGGAATGAACGTTTTAAATGAATTTTTTATAAGAAAGGATAAGAATAATTCAATGCATTTATATGTGGTTTTATACCTGCCGAAGTCCTTTTCCCCTTCAGAACCTTGTGCCCTACGCATGGGAGATAATGTCTCCCCTTCGGCCGATGAGGAAACTGAGCAACACGATGGACAATGAAGTTGCCTAAGGTCACACCAACAGAGTCCAATCCCTGGGCCTCAATTCCAGATCTCTTGCGAATACAATAAGCTGGATCCCAACTTATGTTGGGATTAACATAAATGAATGGGTCTGAAATTATGAAAGATATTAAAAGAGTCTAAAAGAAACCAGACTGATGGCAAATGAATATTTTAGTACTTTTCCTATTATTATTTTCATTATTATTAATGACCCCCTAGTGGCATATTTTAGGATACTGATGAGCCTTGACCTTGGGTGCCACGCCATTATGCAATTATTACGTGTCAGAAGAATTGATAGCTTGTAGAAAGGAACGGCAAGGCTGAAATTAACTCCCAGCCAGTCTGGGGTTGACAGCAGCTGATGGATGAGAGTGGGTTCAGAAGAGGCCATCGTGAGCCCCTGCTCCCCAGATCTCCCAGACCAACTGAACTTGGCTCAGGTTAGCATCTGCGTTTTCTCCTCTATCACCTTGAACTCCGCTAGCAGAAGGACAGGAAGACCTTCCCTTCTTTTTCCATTGACCACTGACCTGCATTCTTTGTCCCTTTGTCTTGTTAATCATTAGTACTTGAGTTACACTGCTATAACAGTACTATAGCAGGGATCTGTTAGCAGAGAATAATGCTGGTCACCTGTCTGCTCCGACCCTACATCCTGTAAGTAAATGACCCTACAGTACCCTCTGCTGCGTGCTGAGGAGTGGCCTGTGAAATACCATCGCACTGTGGCCGCCATGGCTCTTGACCCCATCTCCTCCCTCTCCCTCTGAGCCCTCCCTTCGTCCCGGAACTCCCTCCCTCCCGAGCCTGTAGTCTTTTCCCACCTCCACTACTGCCTGTGTAGGGCGACCATTTCATTAGGCTGACCAGACGTCCCATTTGCAGCAGGACAGAAAACCAAGGTCCTGTTCCATTTCAAACACTTCATGACACTTGAATTCAGCCCGGGGAGAGCAGGCTGCCCATCCTTACTGTTTGAAGCAGGACAGCACTGTTGTTTTCTGTCCCGGTCCAAATGGGACGTCTGGTCAGCCTGTATTTACTTTATCATCCAAACCAAGGAGACGTTTTGGAGGCTGTGAAAACCAACCCACGTTCTGAATCTCCGGGGAAGGAGATTTTTTTTGTTTTATTTTTCTTTCCTCTTACTTAAAAAAAGAAGAGGGTACATTTAAAAGCCATCAGTAAGAGCCCCGTGCAGCATTCCCTGCCCGTTAAGTGCGGTTTTTGGTAATGTTGTTACGATACTGATTACAAACTTAAATGACTAATTTTAGAAAATATTTTTTCTGCAAAGCAGAAGTGCAATGACAGCTTGCTTGCAGACGAGCTGATTCAATGTGCAAAGGACTGTTATTTGAGAGCCAGCAGCTAGAAGATTTAATGATCAAGTACTAAAATCCCTCCTGGCCACTTGTCCCAGTGGAGCTCTTCCCAGCAGAGACGGGGGCCACCCCCCTGCACCCCACCCTGGCTGCTGTCCCCCAGCCCCTGGAGGAGGGGACTCTGAGTGGGAAAGCCCCTGGCTTCGCAGTCACACAGGCCGCCTTCAAGAGTCAGACCTGCAAACAGAAATAGAGGAAAGCACCTCCAGGATCATTTAACCCAAAATTCTGGCCTGAATCACCCACAAAGGCACGAAAGATCAATTGAAAAATGGAGAAAGACAGAGATGGTTCCAAATGAATTAATGTTTCCACCTTCCTTTTTGCTGTCACAAACACCTTGGCTGCTTTGCACAGCTGACTAAACAGTGATAACCATCACTGCGTGGGTGTAGGAGTTAAGTGATACCATGTCTATCTGAGAAATGGATTGAAAACAGACAGACAGACAAGGATCCAGCCAGTAGCTTTATGCCCGCTGATAACGCCTCGATTGGAGAACATGACCACGTTAGGCTTCTGGAACATTCCCCTCTATAAAGAAGACCTTACCTTTCAACACCAACAGGGCCGACTCAGTGGTGCAGAGCAAACGCTAACACAGTCCCTCTGCCAAGGGGCAAGCAGGGGCACCGAGCACGCTCAGGTCCTTCCCACATGTCCAGTCAGAGAGGCCACCCCCTGCTTCTAGAAGGGGAAGGCGGGGAAAGACAGGGAGAACATGGAAGTCTCTTTAGATCAGAGTAAAGCTCCCAGTCCCGCCGAAGCTTGGGACGTGGACTACAGTTCCCAGAGAGACGGTCATCAAGCCTTCACACAGATGTCACAGGTGGCGCCCCAGCCCCCGTCACCCCCGGAGGGCCGTGCTAACATCGCCCCCGTTCACAGATGAGGGAAAGGGGACGGCGGGAGGCAGCTGACTCGTTTGCATTTGCCCAATAGGCCACCGTCGTGGAAACAGCCAGAACACGCCTGTGCGCCGGGGTAAACGTATTCTCAGGCTGCCAGCAGCTTTTTCCTGTCTTTTCCTTTTGGTGACAGGCTACCTGGTGAACGTTAGTGCCCGGTCGACACCTTCCAGTGGCCTGTCCCTGTGTTAGGAGACATTTCGAAGCTGTGCGGCTGATTCTCCAGACTGTCCCTCTGAGGTGCAGTGCACCGCCGCCTGACGCCCTGCCGGCCAGAGCCCCCCGCCACCGGGCTGACATGACCTTCAGAGTTGGAGTGAGAGCCAGGGGCTGGAGGTGTTAGTTCCAGCAGCGTGATGTACCGCCCATGTTTGCTTCACTTGGAATGTCTCAGAGGCCAGTGCCACGAGGGGCCCACGCAGCAGGAGGTTCTGGGTGTCTGTTCCCTACCTGAGCCCCTCTGCTATCTGATTTTGGGGACCAACACCCTACTTAAGCACGTTAAACAAGCATAGGAGCGGGCAGCCTCTGAGACTGCCCCCAGAGATCCCCACCTCCCAGTACTGTGTTCAAGCCCCAGTGTAACCCCTGACCCCCACCTCTTGAGTGTCCACTGGACCAACCACTCACTTCTGAGCTGGAATTCAGCTGACGGGAGGGGACACCCCCTCTAAGAGTAGGTAGCTGTAAGTCTGTGACTTCTCTCTTGGATGCTCGCTCTCTCCTGGTGGGCCCGCTCTAAGTGAAGCCCGCCGGCTGCTGGGTCATGAGCAGCCCCATCGAGAGGCCCCAGGAATGTCTCCAGCCAACAGCCAGGAAGAAGCTGAGGTCACCCACAGGCCCGTGGGTGAGCGTGGGAGCAGATCCTCTTCTGACGGAGCCATGAGGTAACCTCAGCCCCACGGACATATTGATTGAAGGCCTGAGTCAGGCGCCCAGACTCACTGCATCTGGGGTTTTTACCCACAGAAACAACCAGATAATAAACATTCCTTGTTTTATGCCAGTAAGCTGTGGGATAACTTGTTCTGCAGCAACAGATACTACGTAAAAGAATGAGAAACAAATCCATGGTGGCACACTGAATGGTGTCCTCTGATTCTTCTAGCAGATTCCCCTCATAATGGTCCTCTCCTTACAGTTATCTTTGGAGGGCTCATGGAAATTCGGGGGTGCCCTGAGCATGGTTTGGGAGCTGAGCACTTGAGATATTTAAGTAGGAGTTTGGCCTTCCCTGCCCTGATAAGCCCTCTGTGTAGTCACCTGTCTCTTCTAGAAGAGCTCATTGATGGTTTGTATCATCATCTCATATCTAAGGACCGCTACTAAATTATTAAGTATATTTTCGTGTGTGTTTCTGTTCTTCAAACCTGTATATCTATGTATAAACATATATGATATATTCCTTATATATTGACACAACTGGCAGCTCAGTGACATGAATGAATGAATGAATGAATGAAGAGAACTGCATTAAAATGTGCTATTTACTTAATTAAAAAATGTGTCTTTATCCACAGAGGGACATAAAAGGAAAGAAACTGGCTTTGATCTACTAAATAGCAGTGGAGCAGATGTGCAGCACATACAACAGTTTATCTAACAGAATACAAAAACTGAAATTACTGTGTTATTTCATCATGAATTAATTGCTCGTTGAGTTACATTCAGCATCTGTTGCTTCCTCATTATAATTGCTTCTCTGTGAACTTTATTTTCTTTATGTAAAGAAATACTCTTTGTAGAACAAATACTTCCTCTCTCCCATTCGTTCAAACTTGACTCATACTCTGAAAAGCTCATGGCTACATTTGGCCATGGAAAAGAGTGGATAAGAATTGCCCGTAATTGTGCTATAAAAAGGCAATTAACCCCTCAGAGAGAGAACCACCACTATGAATAAAGAATAATATATTCCCGTTTTCGTACCCACACACCCACACACTCCTTTCCCCCAAAGTACCTATACTTCCCCCAATTGCTATTTACACAGTGATAAGGATTTGGACCTCAGGGTATAGTTGATTTACTATAGTGATGCTTAAGACCTCCTGAAATAGAAATGATTTTCCAAAGCTGGACATATTCTACAATGCCTGGAGCAACACATCATTAATGTCCCCAGAGCAGAAAGCAGGTTTAATACCCAGATTCACAGGTAAACGAGGCACTGACTTTCACGCTTCACAGATCACATTTGCATATTCCAGAAGCAAGCATCGTGTACAAAAATGTCTCCAGACTGACCCTTTGCTCGCAATGCTCCCACTTGCTGCAATTTCGGTCTTGTTGGAGACCTCTATGCAAACGAGATGGGAAAACCAACAGCCCGCTTACCGCTCACAAGGAGACAAGGCAGGCAGGTGCGCGTCCTGCCTGCTGACGCCCAGGTGCTAAACGAGGGGCTGGGAGTGGGCAAGCCACGAGGTTCCGTCAGCTCTATGATTCCTCTGCTGCACACCAAGAACAACAAGGTGACAGAGCCTGGCCATCTGCAGCAGGACGTGTGACCACAGAGAACGAGAACCCCTCATGGTTAGTCGGGCCTTGTCCACTTCTCTGTGGGCTCAGAGGGCCTGCCGAAACCTTGGACCCAGCCCCATATTCAAAGCACATGAACTGGGGTCAACAAGCCCAAGAGATCAGAGGCTGTCATCGTAGGTCCATGCCAAGCAACTCGGAATGTGATAAGGGCCTGCCCTGATGGTCCCCAAACTCCTGGGACTTTCTGACTTCATCCTGCTCCTCTGAAAACTCCTTGGAACAGAATGAAGTTCCAGACAATTCTTGGATAAAACAGAATAAACGAACAACATAACAGAAATAAACTCATAGATACAGAGAACAAATCAATGGTTGCCAGATGGGAGAGGGGCTGGGGGGCTCGGGGAGAAAGGGGAGGGATTAGGAGGCACAAATTGGGAGTCACAAATTAGATTTTCACAATCCTTTGGTCTTTTCTTTACCTATCAAGATACATGTTTTTTATGCATACTTACAGCATTGGTTTTTTTAAAACCTAAATTCATCTAAGTCTGATAATATAAAGTAGGATAGAGATATGGGGGGACAGCTACTGGACTGGAGGGGGCACACATTGGAACGGCTGCTTTGCAGGGACATTTAGCAGTATCTATTAAAATGGGAAATGCCTGTACCCAACGTCCCAGCGATTCTACAGGAAAGCGCCTGTCAGGCCAAAGACGACCTGTTACAAGTGCTTCCGCTGTGTCCCTTTCATAACCATAAAATATTAGAATCCACCTAAAGGACGATCCAGTAGAAAAATGAATAAATAAAAGTCATAAGTAAGATGAATACTGTCTAGCAGTTCATTCAGTTACTTATTTATTCCTTTAGTCAACACGAGCTCCATTCTAAGGGGCTCGTGAATGAAGCACACAGATTCCTGCTCCGGTAAAACCTATATCCTAACAGGTTGAAACAAAAATAAAAACGGCGTCAACATGCATTTATCTCCAAAATGCTGTGGGGCCCAGTTTCCAGTTTGGGGCTGGCACCTTATCGCTATAAAAGGTAAAAGAGACAAGGGACCTCCCTGAAGCATCTTTCATAGAAGGACTCACGCCGCCTATGACGGCCCTGACTCAACCATCTCCCAAGTCTAATACCATCACCTCTGGGGGTCAGAACTCGACATACCAATTTTGGGGTGATATATTAAGATCATTGCAAGACTTAACACCGGCGATGCTTTTTTCACAGGTCAACACTTTTTTTATATAACTTATAGATATAAAAAATATATCCAAAATATATAAGTAAGGTGTCTCAATGAGTGCGAACACACACATGCACGCACATAGTTTTGTAAAATCTGTAAGGAAACATGCCAAATTGTTAGGTAGAAAGTGAGTAGGTAAGGAAATCTTATTTTTTGTATGATTTTTCAATGTTTTTAATATTTAAAATGAAATAAAGGAAAACTTGAATCTCTTTCAGCACGCATACTTCCTGGATTTCTCATTATTCCAGTCAAAGAGGGGGGTTGGGGTTGCCTTGTGTAATTTTGACTCATTTCTCTAGTTCATTGGCCACATCCTCTATCTCTGTGTCATCCACAAATCTGATCAGCAAGTCTTCTCTTCCCCCCGCAAACATTGATACACATGCTGATCAACGCAGACCGAAGGCAGAGACGCGCAGCCCTTGTCTATGGCCTGTCATCCACACTTACCGTCACGAGCTCTTTCGGGCTGCAGTGCACCCCCACTAACCGACCCCAATTCCTGTAAAAACTATCCTCACCATGAAAAGCACCTCTGGCTTTTCAGATATGGGCTCTCTCCTGAGGTAATCCGATAGACCCTATGAGTTGTTGAGTCTTTAATCATGCATAAAGGACATTCCCGGAGTTAAACAAAATGTACAGCCACAGAACACGGCGACCTTTGTAAAAAAAAATTACAGATGATTATTTGCTTTCTAATGTATTGTAATCAGCCTTGGACATGACCTTCCGCCAGCAGATGCACTCACCAAGCCATCCCACCCACGCGTCGCAATTCTGATTATGATAATCCCCTTAGACGTACTCTGAGAAATACTCCTGCACGTAAAAAAAAACAAAAAATAACAGCGGGTAAAGTGCTTTTTGGTCATAAAAGTTGAAAGATGATTCCATCTTTACATAATGACGGTAGTTGCAGAGGAAATAGTATGTACTGTGTTTTGAAAAACAAAGCTTTACATCCATATATAAGGCAACAGTAATAGGATCCTTTGCTTGAGAAAGACTTATGACTGTCGTTCGGAGAAAATTGGACTCATCTTGCTTCCATTTAGAAATGATTCTGGCTTATGTAACACCCTGTTTTCTCTCCCCCACTGCCCTTCCTCTGCTGTCTTCGGGAACGTTTTCTGAAGAACAGACGGTTTGTGCGACTCCACGTCTAGGGCTCCTGCTGCCTTTGCTCATTCGCCACCTGAAGTCTTAACTCTCTGTTCGCAACACCCCGAACGGCTACCGTGGAGGTCATCTGGACATGACCACGCTCGAGTTATGACTTGAGGACAGAGGGCGTAGGGAAGTGGGTGAAACCTAACCATGGGTCCTAAATCACCAAGAAGAACCAGCACCAGGATAGTGGCCAGCCAAATGACCTGTTCTAGCTTTACATTCAAAAATAAAACCTGCAGGCTTGTCTTCCCTCCTCCGGGGGCTTTGAAAACCCCTCACCAGGGTTGTTATTGCGATCACTAACATCTGCAGTGAGAATGCTGACAAGGCAGGCCAGCTCGGTCACCTCAAACATGTCGTCTCTAGAAATTGGTGGAACCGAGCCGGATGGAACCTGCTAGGGGCATCAGCAGCTGTGGGGGGCGTCGGCCTGATTCAGTCTCACCGCGTCACCGCCGGGAGTGTGCACACACCGCTGGGCTGGGGCCTGGCCAGGGCCAGCCTGGGGACTTGGGAAGCCTTCACCGTGCCTCCTCCCTGGGTTTCTCTGATGTGAGGCTGCCAGCTCTCCCTGAGGATGGATCTCAGCCTGGCCACGTACCAATCGGAAGAAAACTCAATTACTATTGAAATGACTGCGGTGGGCGCAGCCTAAAGTGACACCCTGTTGTGTAAGCCCTCCCCTTCGGGCGTGGGCTTCTGACCTGCGGGCTGTGGCCAAGGTGATGCAATGCCACTCCCGGGGCGCTGCTCCACTCCACCTACGAGACTCCATCTTCCTGGATGGCAGGGGAAGACGGTCCTGTTGGCCCTGACGTGTGGTGTGAACTGCCCGTGGAGAAGGGACAGCTGACCGTCTCTAGGACCTGGGAGCCTCAGACCTGCAACTGCAAGGAACTGGCTTCTTCCTACCACCTCCGGAGATTAGAAGACCTTGAACTCCAGAAAGGAATGCAGCCAGCCAACACCTTGACTGTAGCCTTGTGAAACAGTGATCAGGAAATGCAGACGGGCTGTGCCCAGACTCCCAACCCACAATAACTGGGAGATAACGAGTGTGTGTGTGTCTTTGAGCTGCTACAGGTACGGTAATTCGTTATGCAGTAAGAGAAAACTACGACAGAGACCCTCAAAGTAGTCACACTGAAAAACAGCTGCACAACCACCTGGAATCAAGGGTGGGTGCCACCTGCAGATTAGAAATCTACAGGAGTTTTTCTCCAGGTAGAGTCTAAGGGGTCCAGAGCAAAGGCAGCCAGTGGAAGCTGCCCCCCTCCTGAGAGCTATGTTTCTGGAAGGTAAGAAGAGGAAGTAAGAAACTCCCCCACTGACACCCTTGGATGAAGCACAGAAGGCACGACTCTAAGTGGCTTAGCAATAAAGGAAACAATGACAAAAACCAGAAATGTAGAGGAATATCTTTCTGGAATCCAAAGAGGACTAATTCAGTTACTCAACTGATGTGACTAAGTCTCTGTTTGGTTTGGTTTGTTTTGTTTGCTTGGCTTTCTGTTAAGCCACTGGTGTCACGCTCCCTGCCATGGTGACAAATATACCCTCCACCCCTACCCTCTCAAGAGGACTCCCAACAGTTCCCAGGACTCATGCCTCCTTTTCTATACCCACCGGGGAGAGAGATTTTGTCCCAGGATCCTCAGCAAAGTTCCCGAGTCACCTTGGTCGGTCTGGGTGAGCTAACACGCTCTTCTCCTGAGCAGGTGCTTACAGCCAGGGACCGGGGAGTGTACGTGGCATAGCCAAGGCCATGTGTCCCAGCCATCAAGCTGGGCGTGGAATAAGCGTGATGGAAAGCACGTGAGACCCAGAGGGAACTCACGACTCATTGGAAAGGGGAGCCGGTCATGGCTCCAAGGAGGCTAGTAACAAATGTCTACTAAAACCCCAATTCAGAGAGGTGGGGATGGCGCTGTCCTGAGACCTGGGCGAGGGGAGGGCACTGGGAACTCAGCAGGAGCCCCAGCCCTTAGGACCTCCTCTTTTCAGCTGATGAGTAACACCAGGGTGGCAGCAACCCCAGGGTGGGAAGGGCTTGGACTTGGTCCCCGGTGTGGCGTCTCCCATGTGTGCAATGGCACAAAGCAGAAGTGCTCACTGTGACCGCAGCTGTGATTCTAGATCCTTCTCCATGCCCCTTCATCTTCCCAACCACTGAGCAAGCAATCTGATGGTTTGACTATATTTTTCTCATTTCCTCTTTCAAAACAAATTGTATTGGAGGTATTTGGTCATAAACCTACACCCTATCAGAACCTAGTCCAATGCTTCCGTGGCCATAAATCAATACCAAGCAAATAAATACATTCCTCCATAGGAATAGCAAGTAGAATAACTACAGAGCCCAGTAAAATTGTTTGTAGGTTGTAAGATTAAAGTAAAAGATTCTAAGATGGCTCAGTGGAGCTACATTTCTTTGAAATAGAGTTATTTTAAGAAATAGAAAGATAAGAAATGATCTGGTTCATGAATCTTTGCCTTTAATTTTTAGACCACAAGGGTATAGTTGAGTTCCTCATGTGCCTCAGTTGACAATACACTAAATAATTCACATTTCAACATGCTTCCAGAGCCTAGAATCTATTGCCATATAAAAGGAAACATTTTGCAATAAAAAAGAATTGCACTGAAGTAGTCCTAGTTATCTGAAAAGTAAAATGAATGTTAAAGCCATTGTAGAATCAGTTAAAAGTAATTGCAACTCTGCAGAAAATGGAACAAGTGAAATTGTAAATGATGTCTCAAGAAATTATTTCTCACTACAGAGGAGAAGTTAAAAACAATGAAAATAATGTTGAGAGAAGATGAACTATCAGAGCTGAAAGATAATGGTAGATCTCCCTTAAAGAAACAATGAAAGAAAAGTAAGTGTCAAATTTAAATAAGTAAGAGTGCATCTCAGATCCTAGATAAAACCCAACCCACTTTGACAAATGCTGGTTAAATATTTCTAGCTTCAAATACAGGCACCCATGAGGGTTGGTAGAGGCCAGATCAACGTGCCCAGCACTCTCGAGCAACCAGCAAAAATATCAAAGATTGTTTGCTTGAGAATTTTGCCAGTTGCTTGAGTTCCAGTTAACTGAGAATCTACTGTGTGTACTGTATGAAGGATAAATTTTTTTAAAAATAAAGTCTCCAGAAGCAAATTTAACAGCTCAAAAAAAACCTATATAACATCACAAAGAAGTTTTGTTTTGAAGTAAAGTCAGGTACCCACTAAAAGCAAATATTCTACTGGCCTCCTGTTTCAAATACTAAAGACTGAAAATTGTATAAAAATGTCTACAGAGTTTCAGCGAAAAATGCTGTGGTATAAGAATTCCATATCCAACACTCATATGAGACAGCAAAATAAAGATAGTTTTGGATATGAATCAGCTCCAAATATATAAGGCCTAGAACACTTTCTTGAATAAATAATTCAAACATGTTGAGATATGGCTAGAGGCATCGAAAATAATCACTTTAAATATAATTTCAGTGGATTTTTATAACCCTAAAAACTTAAAAGGAAACTCTAAAATCATATCCCTTTTCAAACACTAGTAAAAAAATATTTTTTAAAGGAATTTGTCAATCCAAAGAAACAGCACGTCATGGAAACAAGCAAGCCAGAATCTATGTCTGTAAAGATACACTTTTCTATTTAAGCAATGCACTTTTTTATTTAAGCAATGCACACGTAAACAGAAAAGTGTACCTAGCGTAAGTGTCCCAGTGAATGAATGTCCACAAAGACAACATACCCAGACGCCAGCACACAGGTCATGACACTGAATCCATAAACATCCCGGAAACCACACTCCTGACTTAAAGTCACTGCCCCTCCCCAAAGATCAAGGCCATCACCCTCACTCCAAGCACTCTACTTTGTCCATCTTGTTATTCACACGTGAACGCAATCGTATGGTCTGGCTTCTGTCACCAAGCATTAGGTTTGGGACAAGAACACATGTCCCCCCATGTCTACAGTTGAATGTATGAAGGCGTTTGTCTGTTGATTATGGACATCCCGTTGAAATGCCCACTGAGGTGGGTGGCAGTTTGGGGCCATTTCTGGCAGTGCCTTTACTGTAGAACAAATAAGACTCTATGAGATAAGGGGGGACCAACATTAGCCTGCATCAGGGGGACTGGAGGGGGTGGCAGACAGGGTGTGAATGGGGCACTGCTTGTCCTCTCTGAGACAGGGCACTTGTCCCCGGGTCTAGTCCTCTTCTACAGATACGACATCAGGGAATAGGAATGTAGTGTTGCCGCATTGTTTTGTGTTTTTTGTTGTTTTGTTTTGTTTTTTAAGCTAAAGAGTCCATCAGAAGTCCACAGTTTGTGGCCTGAGATCTGGAGATTCACCACACACACACCTGTCAGGCCTTACACTTTGCATGGGCCCAACCAACACTTCTGATGGAGTGACCCCAGCAGGAGGTAAAGGGCATGGGGACAGGTGCCCCCTCTGCATCACTGGAGAGAACCTTCACCTTTGTGTGTCACACAGAGAGATAAAGGACCACCTTGGGTTTCAGGAGGTTGCCCCAGGGTCTTAAAGGAGAAGCTGACCCTAGGCAGTGCCTCTCCACGGTCCCCAACCTTTCTGGCACCAGACACCAGTGTCATGGTGGACAAGATTTCCACCGGAACGGGGCGGGGGCGGGGAGAGGATGCTTTCAGGCTGATTCAAGCGCATTACATTTATTGTGCACGTTATTTCTATCATTATTGCATCGTAATATATAATGAAATAATTACACAACTAATCTAAAGCTGCTGCTGCGCTGACAGGAGGCGGAGCTCAGGCCGTTGATGGACAGGAGGCGGAGCTCGGGCCGCTGATGGACAGGAGGCGGAGCTCAGGCCGTTGATGGACAGGAGGCGGAGCTCAGGCTGCTGATGGATAGGAGGCGGAGCTCAGGCTGCTGATGGACAGGAGGCGGAGCTCAGGCGGTGAGGAGAGCGATGGGTCAATCCATGTGAGGCTTCGCTCCCTCCCCCGCCGCTCACCTCCTGCTGTGCGGTCCCGGTCCTAACAGGCGGACAGGTTTGGGGATTTGGGGACCCCTACTCCCGGGTATCCCTGCCCCGTTGCAAAATACCTCCCTATCCCACTTCTCCCTACAAGTTACACCATTTTCCCCCTGGATACTCCTCTGTAACCTTCCTGTAGACTCTTGATGTTCTGAAGTTACAACCACAGGTTGGAAATTTGGGGATGGGAATCAAACATCCATCACCATCATTCCCCACAAGACAGTGTTACGATCGTGCGTGCACGCGGGGACTGAAAAATAAACTACGGCCTTCGATCCACAAACCAAAAGCCAAGATACTTTCTTTGTCTTTGTTCCTAAGGTGACAGACTTCATTTCAAGACAGCCGTGGCAGGGCCGATTTTGTGCTGGCCCCATGCTGGCAGACACGCCCTTGGCGGGGTGTTTTGGCTTTAATGGCCACGATGGTGAAAGAAGGAGGTCGTCGTTTCTCAAGGTTGTAAGTAAATAATGTCCTAATGGGCTAATGTTAAAGGCTTTGGATTAAAGGCGACTGCAAAGGCCATCGCAAGGCTTTGAAATGAAAGCGAACACAAAGGTTACCACAAGGCTGAGATCTATAAAGTTGACCTTCGATTTTCCCTCTCAGGCTGCAGCAGCTCTCACATTTTAACACGGCAAGAATCACCTGCAGGGCTTGTGCAACCTCAGCCTTCTGGCCCCACCCCAGGGTTTCAGGTTCAGGAGGTGGGGAGGGGCGATGACTTGCCTTTCAAACGAGTCCCAGGGAATGCTGATACTGCTGGTCCAGGGCGCCCTCTTTGAGAACCACTGACCTAAAGAAACCTTCACATACAAGTATGTCATGATCCCAAGCAATGAAACGTCAATAAATTAGACTTCACTAGAACTCATTTGAATTAGTTCTCATAAAGAGTCTGTTGAAATACTTTTTAAACACTTCATGCGTTCTTGGGAACGTCTGCAGTGTCTCCACCTGAATACCAAGTAAACGTTCTTCAGGGTATTCGTCTAATGAGAATGCCGGTAAATACAAACGCCCTCTGTTTGCATTTTAATTATTTGAAATTAATGCTGGCAAACTTGTTCCCAAGTAACAATGATTATTTCCTGTGTTATTCAATGCCTATGAAAACATTCTACTAATTAAAGAGAGCCACACAAAATGTTGTAAGATGTGCACCAAGTATGTCAAAAGCAATGACTCTCACGACCTTTGAGAAAATAAGCACCACAGACAGCTCGAACCGCCTCACTCAGCTAGCAATGGGAAGTCAAAGGCCACGTTTGCGTCATTTCTGTGTTGGATCAGCCATGGCTCAGCAGAAACAAATCACCTCTCACTCCAGTGGTGTTAGATTCAGAACGTGCTTCCCTGTTGGCTTTTTCATAAACAAATAACTAGAAACGTCTCTAAGGTGGGAAGAGGCCAGTTCCTCACTTCAACTTGCATCCAGGTGGCCCCCATGCGGCCCGGCAGGGCCCACTGTTACAGGTGTGGCACCTGGTCTTCTGAGCCCTCATCTGGGAGCTGGCTTTGTTGTTCTGCTGGTTCCCTTGTCAAAACCGTCCTGGAGATGTCACCTGCAGAGGCGGGCCACCCCAGGTATTAGAGGCGACCTTTACCTGCTCCCTGGGTTTCCCGTGCCCGATCCGTTTGTCCTGATCCTGTTGTTGTCAGCCTCGCTCAGGGCTGTCTTGCTGGGCTCTCCATGTCTAAGAGAATGGGCGAGTATTAACCTGGGTGGTTTCATTCCACACTGGGACACAGCCTCCCAATGTTGTGAGTGGTATTTGCTGGGTTCTTGCAGCTTCACAGGTCAGAGACCGTGAACTTTCTTTCTAATGATCATTTATTGAGTTAATCTTTTAGAAGACAGAAAAGATCAAGAGCCTGGATTCTCCTGGTGACTTCGGACTCGAGCCTATCCACAGGGGTAATTGTTTGGGGAAAGCCTCCCAGGAGTCATCTGACCAGCTGTGCTGTTTTAAATGGGACAGAAAACAATTCTGTCCCATTCCAAATGGTAGTACATCTGGTCGCCCCGTCTCACTGGGCTCAATTCAAGGTGTCAGTAGGTTGACCAGACCGACCATTTGCAAAGGGACAGCACCATTGTTTTTTGTCCTGTTTTAAACAGGACATCTGGTCCGCCTCCCCGGGAGCCTCAGCCGTGATCTCATTTCCCACTTGCAAAGCGCCCAGAAAGGAAGAAGTCCTTTGATGCCTTCTCAAACGTGCAACCTGGACGCTGACCGAGGTGGAGCAGCTTGTCCTAGGCCCAAGCGGAGATCACCGCCCTTCTCCCTGCCAACCGCCCGCTGTCATTTAAAGGTTCTCCAGCTCTGTGTCAGCAGGTACTGTTGCCCTGGTTCCAATATCTGAGACAACAAATAATACCTAATGGCCCTTAAGTCCTATCAGACATACTAACCTCCCACCGGCCACCACACCCTTGAGTCAGGACGACTGGAAAGGAAAGCCAAAGCAGTGTCCAAACCCCTCAAAGTGGGAGGAGGAGGGGAGGAGGAGGGCAGGAGGACCCAGAGGAAACCCAAGGACTAAGCATTCTGATAGAATTACTACCCCGGGCCCCCCACCCCCAAACCCCCCGAGGCAGAGGCGGGTTGCCTAGGAGTGATGACGTCATCCCCGGGGAACCTGGGCGAAAGCACCTGGAACTCCAGCCCGCAGCTCGGCCACCTGTTCCTGGGAGCATGAGGAACAGGCCCCTCCCGTTCCTAATGAGCCTGCGTCCACGAGGGCCAGCACGGGCCTTCTCACAGCCTCCCCGGGCAGGCTGTACCGACGTTCGGGTGCGTCCGGGGGAGCGTTCCCGCCGCTGACTGCAGCGTGAGTTCACCGCACGAGCTTCCTAACAGCTTTCCCCTGCTAGACGCACATTTTTCTCTATTTTTGTGTTTTTCAAGAGCGAATAGCAATAGGAAATTTTTCTACTTTAATGTCATTTATTTTCATAAAAGGTACCACTTTAACTGTATTTACTTAAACATAGAAGTACTGTAATTATTGTAAAGTTGTTATTCAGTGTGAAACTAGTTCAAGGACTTTTCTCCATTTATAAGGTTTTTCATGTTTTCCTGTGGCGTGCACTATCAACAACAAAGATGTTTTGTAGGCCAGATTGTGTAACATTTTGTGATACACTTTTTGTGTCATCAATACTATTAGATTGTAATTTATCTATACTGAAATCTAATTGATGCCATTTAGTATGTTTTGAGTATTTTTGCTAAAATTCAATATAATGGTAAATTTATTACCAGATAACAAATATTTTTAATAAAAATGTCATTTATCTATAAAGCAGCTTCAAAATGTTATTATTAAATGCATAGAAGAGTCAAAATACCAACTTTTATTTTTTTTGTGGCTTTTTGACACATTTTGGAAAAAAAACTTGAAGTCAATTCACACAATGAAAGCATTAAAGCAGCACCCACAAATTATCAAACAACAAAATCCATTCAACTCCACCTTCACTAAAATGTCAGTTTCCTAACTGACATTACACTCTCCCCAAGCAAGGGTACCTCATGCATTTTTGTCCTGTACCCAGAGTTCTGTCACTCTTGAGTCCTCAGCTCAAAATATTAAAACAAACCCAGCATTAAGAATTGCATCTTTCTTTTGTAGGTAAGAGTTGCATTGACTTTAGTTGGTATCTACGTAGTTCCTCAAACAACTCTCCAATCTGAAATTCAGTACCTGTGAGTTTCATTTGGCCTTAAACCAGGTGAGAGCCAGGGAGTAAATATAAGAGAACCCAAAGTCCCCCAAATCAATGTCTGAGCACTGTCATGACAATGTCATAACATTGTACTCCTGGTTGCTGATAAGAGTAAATCTAAGAACCTATTAATGTTCTCAGTACAGGGTTTTGGGACTTCCATGCCTGAAACAGGATTACAGCGGTATCCAACATTTTGGCTTCCCTGGGCCACATTAGAAGAAGAAGAATTGTCTCGGGCCACACACAAACTACACTAACACTAACAATAGCTGATAAGCTAAGAAAAAAAAAAGTCACAAAAAAAATCTCCATGTCTTAAGGAAGTTTATGAATTCGTGCTGGGCCACATCCAAAATCATCCTGGGCCACATGGGGTCCAAGAGTGGAGTCATCACTACAGGGACTGTGTGGCCCAGAAAGCTTGAAATATTTACTGCCTGGCCTTTTACGGGCAACGTTTGCTGACCTCTGGCACATTCAACTAAGACATGCCTGCCTCTGCCTTTCTACCGCAACAAACCTTCTGCCTGCTGGAACAGACATAAAACCCCTTTTCCAGAAATCCTGAATCTTCCTCTGTTGCAGTGTTTTAACACGTGGCCTGACAGTGGGGCAGACTCACATAAATAAGAAGGGCCCGCATACTCGGTTCGTCTTAATGACTCGAAGTCCAGGTTATTCTTGGTGAACTTTTATTCTCATGGTCATTCTCTCTCCCTTTGTAATATTTCAGTGAAGGCACACTCACTCCAAACCTTCTTCTCCTATCACCAAAGTATACCTCCTGGGAAAGAATATTTAAAATTTATTCTTACTACAGTGTGAAGGACTCTAAGCTTAAAAGATTATCTGCACTCATCTACCCAAGTAGAGCACTGCATTCCTTCCCAATACCTTGTGAATGCCTCCCTCATAGCATCTAAAACATAGCATCTATAATCCGTCTGCTTCCAGAATCCAGACCTTCCTCAGTCCACAGGCCACTCATTCCTCTTTAAACCTCTTGTACCCAGCATCCAGCTGGGACACATCTCCACAAATAGCCATTAGAGGAAGAAATGGAAGGCAGAGGAAGACAGGCAGCCCAGTAGGCTGCTCGGGGTAGAGTGGGACTCAGTCCTCGTATTTGCATTTGGACAGAGAACATGACTTGAAGCCAAACAGTGACACTATGCTGGTGGGATTTCAAACCCCCTCAGGCAAATGGGGAGATTGTGAGGGTAGCAAGGTCTTCCTGGAACTCCTTAGAATCTATGTTCACAGAAAATTTTCAGTCTTGCCTAATTTTGGGGGCGACCCTAACACTGAGAATGGAAACGTACATCACTATGTCTGTGAGAACAAAGACTGACCTTCCTGTGTTCAAAAGGAAAGAAGAAGAGAGCAAAAAATGCATCTGAGTGAGCAACAGGGGTGCCATTAGCCTGCAAAACAAATGACAAAGCACTGGGAAGTCTCTCTCAAGGAAGACGCCAGACAAAACCATTGAATGCCAGTAAAACCCCCCAAAGCCATCTGGCGTTACCCTTCAGGGGCAGCACAACTGGGTGTTAAGAGCTCTGGGTTAGAATCCTATCTCTACTTCTTCTCTGGCAACAGGACCTCAGGCAAGTTCTTTAACAATTCGAATCCTCTAAGTCTCCATCCATGAAGTGGAGATACAAATAGTACCCATCTAATAAGGCTTTTGATCTGATACAATAACCAAAAAAATCAAGCCAAGGAGAGCCTCCCATTCGTTGACTCTTTATCTACCATGTGCCAGGCTCTGGGCAACGAGCCAGAGGCTCCCCCACACATCCTGCCTTCTCCGTTGGATTTCCCACAAATGGAACACGTTGGTAGAAAGTTGAAACTGGAAACTATAGTCTAAGATGCAAAGGAAAGTTCCCAACAAGCTTCTGGGTCTCATAATAGCAAAACATGCCCCAGATCTTACTGTGCGTGGGACCTATGGTTTCGTAACTGGCAGTTGAGCGGTCATTTCTCTGTCAATTATTTGAAAAAGAGATTTTTGTTTTTTAAAGATTGTGACTCATTCTTAATGTGTTCTTCCTGTGTAATCAACCCACAGTTAGTTATAAGCCAGCATTCCAAATTGCACTACATTTCTTGTACACTGCGGAACGCTGTGATCCTTAACATAGAACGCTGAACTTTTCTATTTCCATAGCTGGGACACCTCCTGCTGGAAAAGGTACATTTACATTAATTTTACCTTCAGACAAGGAATGAGGAAAGAGGCCTGATAAGCCTGCCTGATTTTAAAAAAGCAAGCAAGCAAGTAAGCATTGGGCAACGTTCCTAGCAAGAGAAAAAATAAGGCTCTGCCTTGTCCAGATCGTACTACCTTCGAGAAGATTTTTACTCCATTAAAATACTTACCATTATAGGACAGTGGCTACCACCCCACCCCCATATTCTCTAGCATTTTTTATTATTTTCCCTTAAAATGTGTACCTGGGAATCAAAGGCCAGTAGGCCTTGGTCTAAGCCCACTGTACAGAAGGAATCTTTTCAAAAATGCAAACAGGGGATTAACCATACTCCTCAAGGAGGAGCTTTCATTATTTGCCTTCTAACAATTTCTGCCAAGATGAAGGTCAGCATGTAATTCCTGCCTCCACCCCCAGATCACTGGCAGGGACAGTGAAAGCAAGCCTCCTATCTAAATAGGCGGCCCAGACGTCCCGTTTGAAACAGGACAAAAAACAGCGGTCCTGTCCCATTTCAAAAGGGACGTCCGTCCGGTCAGCCTCGTCTCACTGGGCTAAACGCAAGGTGTCCGTAGGCTGAGCGGACGCACCGTTTGAGGCAGGACAGGACCACTGTTTTCGGTCCCATTTCAAACAGGATGCTCATGGATTGTGAGGGACCAAAAGGGTCTCACTCACAGTTGTTTCCCATGTAAGGAAACTGAGGCCCCGGCAAGCAACATGCGAAGGTGACACGTGAAGGTCAGTTGGGAACCAGGGGTCGTACACTGAGTGCTCTTGCCCCGTACTCATTTCCTGCGGCTGCTGTGATAAATTACCGCCAACTAACTGGGTGGCTTAGCACCGTGGAGACTTATGCTCCCGTTGTTCTAGAAGCCCAGAGCAAGATGTTGGCAGAGCGGGCTCCCTCGGGCGGTCCTAGGGAGGACGTTTCCCTCGGCCGGGTCTGCGTCACGTCATCCCTGCCTCCATCTTTACGGGGCGGTCTGCTCAGTGGCTTTTCTCATAAGGACACAGGTCAGTGGATGCAGGCCCACCCAGAGAGTCCAGCGTAATCTGAACCCGGGATCTGTCACTGAATTACACCTGCAAAGACTCTACAGAGCAGATCACATTCACAGATTCCAGGGGTTAGGATGTGGACATACCTTTTATTATGGGGGGGGGCACTCCATTTAACCCACTGTACCCCATCTTTTACCTAACGTGGTAACCATTATTATATCAATTTCTACAATACTTTGTGCTTCAAAATGGTTTGTAGTATCTTTTCTTCAGATTTTCAAGTCCTTCTGGAGAGCACCGCATGTACTTGAATTTTGAATTCTGGCTTTATTTTCCATTAACAACGTGACCTGAGGTGAATTCCTTAACTATGTCCTTATGCCTCAGTTTCCTGCTCTGTCGTAAGGATGGTGATTTCCAGATCAGAGGGTGCTTGTGGAAACCACGATGATGCACGCAGAGCACCTAGCAGGGGAGCTAGTAAAAATGGGGGCTCAGGACGGACCAGCACGTTTTAAATAAGAATAATATTCACCGAGACCCAGCGACTGAAAGCTGCGCGTGCGAAGGCCACTGGGGGACACGATTCCACCAGGCAGAAACTTCTCGGGCCCCACTAGAGAGCGCAGGCTCATCGCTGCGTGCCGCCGCCTGGGGGTGAGGCCTGCTCGGCCGTGGGAGAGAATTCTCCGGATTCTCTACATTGTTGCCGGCCCGGCCCACACCATGGACCTCCGGGCCTTCAGCAGAGGACAGAATAAGGAGACGCTCTGGTACCAGAAAAGAGACAAGATTATTCCAGCAACCATGGGATTAGTCCCTTCGGATCTGACCAGATTGGAGCAGCGCAACTCGGGGTGAGTGGAAGTATGGTTGTGTTGGGGTTTCTGAATGTGGGAAAGAGGAGTTCGGGGGAGGCAGCCAGCAAGCCTGAGGGCTAGGAAGCCCACGTCAGGCACCCAGTTATATAACCTCCTGGGTCCAGACTTTTCTCCTGAAGCAAAGACCCAGAAGAGCCAAACATCAAGCCCCCACCTCCCCAAAAGCCCTCCTCCAGGATGTGTGTTTAGCTGTGCTTTCCCCGAGAATAGACGACGTAAACCTGCACTGTACAAACACCGTGACTGCGCGCTGCCAGCCACACCCCAAGTATTTGCACTTATTATTCGTTAATTTCCCACCTTCATCTCCGAGGAAATTAAGTATCAAAAATTCTCTTCCCCGCCCTGACCACACAGAAAGCCACGACCACATGCGGGCATGCCATTTCCTCCATAAAAATGACACATTTACCGCAGTGATGGCTTCTGGCGGCCAGTCAGTCCAGAACTGGACACGCTGGCCCTGCGTGCATGCCGTTGTTAGAGGAAGCAGTTCTAATATTTGGAATAGCAAAATACCAACTTGGAATCAGTGATGCCCCTCCCGCCGTGAGACCTAAGTTCAAAGTCATTCTGCATTGCAACTCTGCATTCACATCATTAACCTAACTCAGGCAAACCCTGGCTGACGCAGACGTGGGGGCATGTTCAGATGCCCCGAAATCTAGTCCACTACCACAGACGGGTGATGCAGGGCACATGTTCTACACCAATCCACGTCTCTTTTCAGGTTATTATGTGCCAAGTTTCTTTCTTATTGGGTTCTTAGGCTTCCATGTGGCTCCAATGCTAATTCTTGATACAGGTAACCCCCGTCTAACACGGCTGTTGGGTTCTTAAAATGCTGGGTTATGCGAAGCCATGTTACACAAAACAAAGAACTAGTACAAAAAAAGGGGGGCTAGGGTCCAAACATTTTAAAAACTTACTATTATATGTTTATAATTAAGAGAAATATCTTTGTTAAAGCAATTTTCACCCAAAAGTATAACGTATTAATGTATATTAAATTATCTTTTGCTCTTAAAAGCTCTTACTACCCTCCATGTTGTTCAGGGATTTCTCTAATTCTCAAACCGTGGTATAGAGGTGCTCTCATTAACCCGTGCCCTCTTCTGATGAACATAAAAATGTCATGTCCACAGAGATTCTCTCGCTCTTCAGGGACATGCCCACCTTTTCAGAGTGAGCACCCTGGGTTCTGAACACCAAGGTAGTGAAGCCGAGGTCACAGCTTCAGCCCTATGTGACTGGACGGGAGATGCTGAGGGCCTGATCTATCTGGGGAGGATGTAGAGTATGAACACACATGAGAGATGACTTCTCAGAGCGTCCAGGGGGACTTCTCGGAGGAAGCAACTTTTTATGACTGCAGGATAACTTTCATTTATGCCCACCGCATCTACCTGCAGAGTCTGAGGCATGCCTACTTCATATATTTTGTAGGAGTGTATGACACACTTGTTATATTTTGTAAAAGTTTACAGGCTATTTATTAATAGACTCCTCAATGACTTGTCCTACTGTTCCTAAGTAAAATGATCTGGAAACATTTTCAGCAAACGGCTGACAATTTGAAATAACCTTTAAAATCTAAAGGTCTGGAAGGCCTCTATCAAGGTCCTTGTATCCTCAAAATCAGTTTCTCGCCAGCTCGGGGGAGCAGAGTCTACGTACAGGTGCAGAGGCCCAGCTCGAGACCCACTGGGTCAGCAGAGCCTGGGGAAGGGCGTTCTAATAAATTCCACAGGGTATGCCAATGCACAACAGCACGATCGGCCCAACAGGGCATAACCAAGCCCCCAACATCAGACGTAGTGACAAGCAAGAGAGCGAGAAGTGGAGGACCATACAATTACAAGGCAACAGACCCACTCTGCTTTGGATGAGTCAGAATCACACACGGTCACCAACGCCCCAAAAGGCATCACGTGAACCTGTAGGGGGTTATGCATCACCACAGCCCTCCTAGGCCTGAAGCCCGAGGGGGCCTCCAAATCGTCCTAAGAAAACAGGCATGAATCAGGCCTCTAGGAGAAACCTTCTAATGCCCAGCAGGGGTCTCAAAGATGCCTCTGTTTGCATGCCAGCTCTCAGTGGTCTCTTGCGTCCCTTGAGCACAGGTTCTACGAGCACAGACGGAGTTCGGTGGTACCTACCTTACCTGGACTGGAGGTCTTCCCTGGGGACCTGCTGGTGTCGGATGGAGCTGCCCATGACCTGTGCCACCCACTCCTGCTGCTGAATTCAGGTTCCGTTCACTCAGCATCCCTCTACTGCGTGCCTGCTGTGGGAGGGACACTGTGATAAGCCAGGGGGGATTTTCACACTATTTAAAGACCAGTATAACGTGTTACACTGACAAGTTAAAAGAGATGCCCCACCAATTCGGACAGGCATCAGCCACAAATCCCAGAACCAGCCCAGTACCATGCTGATACTGGCCATTCCACTTACGGTGATGGGTCAGCTGTGGGCCTCCCCTGGGAAGGACTACTTGGCATCTCACTTGCCCCAGGGCCAGGATTTGGAACAGGCATCCTAGTGACGCTCGCCATCTCGGAGTTAAACACTCTCTCTGGCTGGCAACAATACCACACACCCCTCCCCCGCTCCTGACCCTCAGCCTCACCCTGGTCTCTCCCAAGGGCGGTACCATGTGATGACAGCAGAATACTGTTATGACAGCAGAGGACTAGAGAGAGGCAGCCTTAGGGGTAATTCTTCTGCAGTTTGTCCTCAGTGGTGGGAGAAAAGAACAACTGTAATGTTCAGGATACAGTCCCCCAAATTCTGAGAGGAGCCTTTGAGAGCTAAGGGCAGACTTAAAGATGATCCACCCTTGTAGTTTTCTAACTGCTTCTGTTTCTCGTGGAGCCCTTTTGTATGGAAGATCCTTACGGGGACAGTCAGCATGTAAAACAGATTCAGGTGGAGTTACAATGTTTAGAAATAGAATGGGTCCCAGAGCCTCACCTCCATGGCACCCCCCAAAGTCCAGGACGCCTGGCAGGACAGGTGGAAAACCACCCAGTTCATTCCTCACACACATGTGCGCAGATGAGACCCAGAGAGAAGGGACCAGCTATACCGGGGTTTTGTTGACATTCAAGAGTCCACATCTAATTACACCTGGGGATTCTTCTTGGAGGGGGCTGGCAGGGGAGGTAGTTCCCTGGCTGGGAATCGAACCCAGGCCACGGCGTTGAGAGTGCAGAAGACCAGCCACTGCACCCCCAGGGAACCCCTCACGTGGGGATTCTTGGGTGATGCACCGCCCAGTCTTGACGTTGCATGTGCTGGGATGGTTTCTGATAGAACAGAGAGGTGTGTGGCTCTCTTTCTTAAATAAATTATTCGACATCTTCATTACATTTTAGAGATTTTTTTTTCCCTAAGAAATGCCAAAAAGGAAGGTGAACAATAAATACTCTAGTAAAGACACTCTAGTGAACAATAAATACTCTAGTAAGGACAAGATCACCTTCAGGTAGCAATGGGACATCAAGCTTTAGGTTGCAAAATTGCTTCATTCACTCATTTGCATAAAGGTAAAAATATTCATTCCGGGCAGTCTCAAGAAAAGGAGAATTAAAGCAGGACCAGTTCTGTTTGGCTCACTTGAAAAAGCAGATTTTCTAAAGCACTGCAATGACCTATCCCTCGTTCCTCAGATTTCTAATGTGTGTTCTTTCATTTCACCCACCAGAATCCAAAAAGTCAAGATGGCCTTTCTCCAGAAGGGGAGTGGTGAGTGCTGTGCGCTGTTGTTTTTGTTTTAATGAAGCCTCCTGTAGCTAAGAAAGTGTAATAAGAAATGGCTGAAGAGCTGTTTTATCTTTGCACGATGGCAGATGGCATGTGAAATTTAACTTATATCATCACATTCGTAGTAGTGGCTACAGAACACGCAAACGAGGCCGCTGTGTGCAGCAAAACACTGCTAATTGCCAGTGGTTAATGAGTGCTGCAAAGCACAGCAAAGCAATCCTGATACTGCGACGCTTTGCAGCTCCGCATTGGAAACCTGGTCCAGCTAAGGACCCGGCTCACGCAGTAACAGGAGCTCGCGGGAGCCTGTCGCCCCAGTTTGCAGCCAGCGCTGTGCATCCTGGGAATACTGAAAAATTAACGAGCTCTGACAGCAACAGATTCCACAAATGTGCTTCCATATCTGGGAAAGCCAGTTGGATTCATCCTTGTGGTTTCTTTTTTTATTTTTTAATTCATTCTTGTTACTATCAATTATTGAAGGGTCATAAATCAACATCAATAGTCGCTGGTTCGGTACTGCCCAGGACAAGGGTTGGCCATCCCTCCAGGCATGCTGGGGATTGAAGGACAGAACATTCCTGACCAGTACCTGACTCCTCACTCCTGTTTTCCGGAGGAAAAGGAAGGATTGTGTGTTCTCCCAACAGTACCAACAGAAATGCCGTATTTTGCTGTGTATAATGCACAGTCTTGGGCCCAAATTTGTGAGGGAAAAACAAGGATACTCATTATGCATGGGTGGGACTAATTCTGTATCTACGTAAATGATTCTTTTATTTGTGCTTGTGAGTTACAAGTCTAACTCTAGAAATCAATAATGATATCAGTGCAAAATAATACCCTGGAATATGATACTCTGTTTTTTATATATAAAAAACATTTTATGCATTGTATTTCCGAACCTTGTATCTGTTCTTGTGTTTTGTATTTGTTACATAAAACTTCTTGCACACTAATATGCCAAAAAAAGAAATGCTAAAATTCCTTTATAATACAAAAAACAAGTACCTAAATATAAACAAATAAAAATTTGAATTAAAAAATTAAAACGGAAGATTTTTTTTCCTTGTAAGTTTGGGCCAAAAAACAGGGGTGCGCATTCTACATGGCAAAATACGGTAGCCACAAACAGCAACCAGTGACAAGGACCTCGTGGGTAGTTAGTTACTCATCTCACTCTGTTAAAAATCTGCCCCCGTGGCCTTTCCGACCCGTGTGTCCTCAGCTGTTGACACCGACCCCAGATGATCTGTTGGACACACACATGCTGATCCTTGTCGAGTGTCGGAACTACATGAAGAGCTCTTGGAGGGTTCCAGGAGCACCCTCACAACCTCATCACAACCACCCTGCGAGGCTGGCACTCGCACCCCCCTGCTACAGGGAAGGACAGGAGCTGAGGGAGGGGAATCCCTTTGTCTAGGGTTGCAGAGCGGGAAGTGGGACAGCTAGGGGTGGGACCTCAGAGGACTTGGTCCAACAGCACCTCCCAGGTCTGTGCCGGCAATGGGGCTGGATATCCAAGCAGCCAGGATGCCCGTGATAGCTCACAGCTGCGAAAGTCGGACTGACAGGTGGGTCGGACTGACAGGGGGTCGGACTGACAGGTGGGTCGGACTGACAGGGGGTCGGACTGACAGGTGAACGGAAAACAAAAATGGTAGTAAATGGCCTGCGTAATGAGGGAGGTGTGTGGGCAGTGGGGGAGCTACACAGAGTAACTCGTGGAATTACACAATGTGTCAGCCGGTGTTCTCAGTAATGAAGGGAAAGTCGTTTCTCGAAGATTCTCTTTCAGAAGGACTCCCTTACGTGTAATACGTCTGCTCGCCCCTCCTTTTAGCCTGATTTATCATGTCACTTGTATGTGTAGAAATGATAATCCACACAAATATCACATACACACTGCTAGGTTGTCGCCATGTATGTTCCCAATCTATTTCAGATATTTATTTTTCTTTTTTTATTTTATTTTTTTCTTTTCTTGCCTTCCTTCTCTCCTTCTCCCCAACATCTATAAAATATTAGTAATGAAAGCAATCACAGATACTGTGTTTACCACGGTCTCGGGCACGCTTTCTGTTTCCATGTGTTCCCGTTTATGTCCGTCACGTGTGAACTCATTAATTCTCTCAACAACCCAACAAGGCAGGTAACATTATTACCCCTACTTTGCAAAAAGGGAAACGGAGGTTCAGAGAGGTCGACTACCTTGCCTGAGGTCACACAGCCTATAAGCGGCAGAGTGGGGGATTCGTCCCCAGCAGCCCCAGGTCGTCTGGCCCTGGGTGTGCCTTAGCCCTGACCCTGAACAGCTCCTCCAACCACAAAGCTCCGCACTTGGACCCAGACACCTCTCCCTCCTTTATCTCTAGAGCTCTCAGAGGTCCATCCTGTTCTCACGGATTCTGTGCCATCTTTGTCAACCACTGAAACGTGCAATAGTCACATTCACTTGTCACACTCGAGTCTGTCCATTTTACCACAGTTTCATGACACCAGTGTGAACTGTCAGTTTCCATTCCCCTCACCTCTTAGTTATGAACTTGGAGACCCCAGAATTCATCTTGGCTCCTCACCCATGTCCTCTCAAATGCCCTTCAAATTCTCATCACCTCCCCTGGCCAAGGCCACCACTGCAGAGGCAGCAAGGCTTCCAACAAGGCTCTGTGACCTCAGGGAGGACTGTCCCCTCCCTTCTCCCTGGTCTGTCCACGGGAAGCCACGGTGAGTGCCCTTCAAGATCGAGGGCTGCTGCCCACTTCCTCTCAGCACCGATGCTGCTCATAGTCTCCTCCACTTCTCTGCTTTCCAACCGGTGACTGGTCTTTTTTTTTTTTTAATTTCTGCAACATGCAGTCGCTATATGGTTTCAGACATCAACAAAAGGCTTATGTTCCAGCTGCTGTAGGAGGTCCCCAACTGGCTCCAACATTTCATTGCTACTACGGGAGCTAATGAATCCCTAATTGGTTTTCTCCTTCAACACCGTAACTCTGCCAGAGGAACCAGCACAGCCTCTGGGCACGTTCTGACACTACTGTGGGGTCTCCTCTCAGACACACAGGCTGCCACTACCCACACCAGCCTGACCCACCTGCCTTCTCTTGCTCATTAACATAAAGTTGAGTATCTTTCACCAAAGGGCTTAGGCCCATGCCAGCCTCATGCACCCTGAGGCAACAGAACAAATTAAAAAAATTTTTGTGATTAACTTTCCCTTTGAAATGCAGCCACACTGACCTCAGAAAGCCTTATGTGTAGTTATTTGAACTTTTCTTCCTGGTTTAGGTGGTAAAATGAACCCTTTTAAGTGGATAATTCATGATGTTTCACCAGAATACTGAAGGGATCGAAAAAAAGTCAGAATATATTCAGTTTAAAAGGCAAGTTGGAGTTCCCTGATGGTGTAGTGGCTTAAGGCTTCGGCGCTGGCGCTGCCAGCACTGCGGCCTGGGTTCGATTCCCGGTCAGGGAGCTACCCACATACCAAAGAGCAAAAAAAATAAATAAATAAAAGGCAAGTTACAAAAGGGTGTACAGATATGACACCAGTAAAAATTAATTATAAATGAGAGCAGGAAAACACAAGGTTTCCATGGGTGGTCTATGGGTGGAGATGACAGAGAACTCTGAATTTTCCTCTGTGTTTTTCTGTGTTTCTCAAATTTTCTGCAAGCACCACAGTGCCTTTGCAATCAGAATTCTTTAGACTAATACTATTAAAAATAAAACCAGTAACAGAAATAAATGGGTGGCTCCATTCCAAGGACACTAGTTTCCAGCACGTTCTAGCAGTCTTTGGCAGATTGTGTTGGGCAGTTTCTTCAATACTCCGAGCTTTACTTAGCAGTCTGCTAAACGCGGGGTGGAGCTAAGACACCGGAGGAACCTTCGGATGCTAAGTCCTACCATCCTGCCTTGGGAAAAGTTAGAACTGTGAGAGATGCTGTATCACCCCACGTGGTGGGTGCGAGACCTGGTGTCCATTGACTCTATAACCGTTCCAAGCCTTGGATTTTTGTTTTGTTTTTTGTTTTGAATTAGTACAATGAGAGGTTTGGGTCACACCTCACCATCCTCTGTCCTCCAGATCTGACCTCCTGTGGGTTAGGCTATGGCTGGGAAACAGCTCTTCAACTGTCAGTGGCTTAGAGACAAAAGGTGCAGCCTGTTCTCATGCACGTGACAGAAGGAGAGTACAAGAAATGCCGGGGCTGCCCAAGTCGTGTCTGACAAGAATCCGTTTCTAACCATCTTTAAGCAGGGCAGAGCCAAACGCAAGCATCCATCCGACCTGGAGACCTGCCTTTCCTCCATGAAGATCACAGACTTCAGGCACTACGAGTTCCACAGCCTTAAGGTATGTCACAAACTGCTGACTGTGTGATGTGGCTTTTCTTGTTTTAGTCGGTAGTCTCCTGCCTTCGTGCCCATTGCAGCAAAGTGCAGGACAGGAGCCCAGGGCTGGGCGGAACGAGATCTGCTCTCCAACGCACTGAAATCTCACGACAGCCAGCTCATCGTAATGAAAGCACTGGACACGAGGGGCCCCTCGTCGCAGGGGCTATATTCCCCTATTTGAAAAATAAATTGGTCTTGATAAGATGATTTTTAAAGGTCTCGCTAAATGTTAAAACTTCTATGATTCTTCAGTAGTTTATTTCAACAGGTTGTGCTCAAGGAACTTGAGTCAGATGTCTCGGTTCTGGGTTCTTTGAGGGGTTTAATTGTTTTGTTTTTGTTGTTTTGTAATAAACTCAAAAAGGTTCATGAAATTCTCAAGCATAATACAGAACAACATCAATTTGAACTCCTTTTCATTTGAACTAAAAATAGGCCCTGCACCCCTTGAGGGCTGGGGCAGGAAGCCGTGATTTCAGGAAGGCTGGTCTTTGCTGCGGGCCGAGTCAGGCAAACGGGGCACAGGTGAACCCTTCCAGGTAGAAATGCTTCGCTCTTTCTTTTCGCCCGTGTGCAGGATAAGACCTGGAGTGAAGTCCTGGAAACGCATCGGAAACGTCCTACGGACCAATCAGACGCGAGAAAGCAGCAAGAGGCCTTGTGGGAACTTTTCACGAGTGAATGCACTTACTTCTTGGATCATTTATTAGTTCTTAAGATGGTAATGCTGGGCTTCTTTTCTTTTCTTTTTTTTTTTAAATATCTTATTGCACATAATTTGCCCTTGGCACCATTTCCAGGACTTTTTTTTTTAAGATTTTTATTAAAAAATACATGCTGGGCTGGGCTTAATTTTTGTAGTAGGTGGAAGATATTCATGTGATTTTGGGAGGGTCTGTTTTCCTCTTTCCTGCTGCAAAAAAGCAAGTTGGGAGGTTGGATTTCCCCTCCTTTAGGAGATCTTAAGAACATTGTGTCTATTGTTTACCTACTGCTTGGTTGTCTCTTCATTCTTTTCTTAAACGTAGCCTCTCCAGATTGGACGAGATCTTCTACACAAGGGAGTTCAGGTCCCCTATCTGACGTTTCAATTCCTTCTGCCTACTTTTGCCCCATGTTTACACACTCCTGGAGTGAGGGAATTCGCGACCACCCTCCAGGCGCCATTCGGTCCCTGGTCAGTGTCCTCTTTTGGAGCTGTTGCTCCCTCAGGAGCAGTGCCAGGCGAATGCTTTCCATCAGCTTGAAGGGCCAGTTGCAGCTTAATATAGTGGGGTTGTCTTATACGGTATATCCATGATGTCTGCCATATAAAAGGTGCCCCTGAGGCTATGCCATGCCCCCTCCCTGATCTGGTGAGGCTCTGAGCAGAGAATTCCTTACAGGGGAACCATAGGGCAAAGGATGGCAAAGGAGCAACTGCCTTCCAAGACCACAGCAGAGGGAGAGCCACGTTGCTCCCAAGGTTACTGAGCACTTTTGAACCCTGGCCACTCTCATACACAGGAAAAAGCACTGTGTTGGGAGACCTGAATTCAAGTCCCGGGTCTGCCTCTGACTTGCCATGTGACCTTACGAAAGTCAAGTCCCCCATTTCGTTGACCAGGGGTTGGCAGACATGTTGTTTGCCAGGGTCCAGAGAGTTACCATTGTAGGGTTCACAGGCCATGAGGTCTTGATAACTGCCGAAGCCACGTGCAACCCTGTGCGCCAATAAAACACGGTTACGGAAGCAGGGAGCAGGCTGGTTGACCCCACAGCCTGTCGTGTGGCAGCCCTTGTCCTAAGCTGTAAAAGAGGGCTGGCAATGCCATCTCTGGCTGTCTGATGACACCTGCCCATCGTGATGATCAGATTAGTTTCCCTTCAGATCTACTGAGTGACATACAAATGTCAGCTATTGATCTCTGTAAGCAGTATTTATTGTCAGTCACCACACCAAGTGTTTTACCTGCAAATGTTAAACCACAGAGGTACTCTGAGCAAATGGAAACTTAGCAAGGGCATCGTTAAGATATAGAATGTGTATCATTAGGATACAGAAAACTAGCTTAAATAATACAGGACTTTATTGGCCTGTGTGACTGTAAGGCCCAGAGGTAGAAGAGATTTCAAGCTTGGTTTGGTCATGGGGCTCAAAGGCAAGGACCACATTTTTACCCCCATCTCTCAGTCCTGCTTTCCTTAGCATCAATGTCTTTTTATGGTCACTTTCTGCTGTAGTCACAGAAAGTCTGCTGTCCTTGAGTCCGTGGAAGGAAACGGGGAGGGAGGGTGAAGGGGGGAGAGAGAGAGAGAGAGAGAATTTCTTTTCAGTATTTATAGCAAAAGCCTTGACTTCGATTCTCATTGGACTGGCTTCAGTCACATGCCCACTGCTGAACCAACTACTCTGATAAGGAGGGAATGTGCTAATTGGCTCAATGTGCTCAAGGCCCCCCGCTGGGAATAAGTCTGCTTTGCCATATGGCATGTCAAGGCCTGGGGAAGAGGAGTGAGTGAGGTGAAAGCCCAGGGAGGGGAGCACTGGGGCTGGGGTATCACCAACAGCTGTTCAGCACAGAGCACGAACCCCCTGGGCTATCCTACCTCCCTTGCCCTACTAAATAGTACAGGGCTTTCTGTCCCACTGTCAGCTGCACTGTCAGCTAGCATTTTCTGCTTTAAAAATTTTTTAAAAGACCAATTTGAGTTTGTTTTCCAATGCCCTAGTGTAGAGTATACCTATTTCTCCCTTTCCACCATCAATATGAGTTTCTCAAAGTTGCTTATAAATTGAAATTTACAATCAGTAAATTCAAATAGTAAAATACATATATGCATACGGGAGGACTCAATGTACTTCTACAATCGCAAATTTTTCAGTAAAGCAAAGACTCTTATAGCAAAAAGCCATTTTTTTCCTACATTTCCCCAGTTTATCTGTAGTAATGACTTCTGGCTCTTACAGTTATATGTCTTAAATGCTTGGACACTGACAGATTTCCTAACAACCAATCCTCTACAGACTTGGAGAAGTGCTAGGTCCGTGGTTCTCAAAGTGTGTTCCCCAGACCAATACCATCAGAACCACTGGGAACATGTGAGAAATGCTATTGTCAGACCCCATCAGAGACTATGAAATCAGAAGCTCTGCAGGTGGGGCTCAGTACTCTCTGGTGTAACAGCAAGTTCAGGACCCATGCCCTGTATAAATTAAGTAGGAAAACCCAGAAATGGGAACTGGCAACCTGGCAGCCTAAAGTCCAGTCTTTTCACACCTGAAATTCCTCAGATACTCGATCCCTTTGAAGGCATCATCATAGTCACACAAAACATTCTAATGTCCATGTGTTAACCTTCTTTTGGTTATAGGGTGAGGGCATGAATATCTGTGAGAATTGGAGGTCTTTCCTGACTTGCTCTAATGTAGTCCTCTGGCTGTACAAAAGCATCACATCAAGTAATAATAACATAAAGACTCCCTTAATGTTTTCATTAATATTTAATGCCTTTATCCAAATCTAAACATCTTACCAGTTATTAGATATTAACTCATTATTTCCCTGAAAGTAAAAGACATTTGGATCTTTCGAAGAGAAAAGACCAAATGAGAACTCAGCATGAATGTTGTTCTGCTCTCAAGTCAGTGCTATTGGCACGAAGAGAACCTGTGAGATTTCCTTGACCTTGGGAGGCAGAGAAAGCCCATTTAAACAGACTGTTCAACTGGAATGTCAGTAAGGCACATACGAGTGTAAGCAAGAGCAACTTCATACAAAAGAGCACACTTCCCATAAGTTCTATGGCATTTAAGTGTCATTATTTGTACTTAGGAAAATTCTGAAACTGTGAAAATGCTAATTTCTAAACTGTTGTGTGAAGTTATACTCAGGAAGTTCTATGCTTGATGGTCTTGCAAAGGGCTTCAAAAAAAAACAAACCAGAAAGTAATGTGCATTTGTTTAGCATTTGCATTTGTTTTTGTTTTTAAGATCTTCATGAATACACTAAAATATCTACAAACTCATGAATATTTCCTGGATGTGGATTTATGGAGACTTTTTGCAAACCTGGAGGAATTGAGTCAGGTGAGCCCAAGTAGGATGATGCCAGTAGACACATTTTAAATGTCACCAGAGCCTCATGAAAAGGCACGCTTGCTCCATTTCTGTGGCTGGTATTCCATACTGGAATGTGGAATATGAATTATTCCCCCATATACCTTATGATCAGAAGGTCAGGTTAATAAGAAGGAAATTCATTCACTGACATCTTCCCAAGAGACTACGGATCTCAGCTTTCAGCAACATTTTTCATTCTTCTTTGGCTGTTTAAGAACATAAACAGATTTCTAAGATCTCCATCATCTTCCTAAATGTTTATTCTCAAATGAATGTCCTTTTTTCACATATATTATACATAAATAATGTCTTTTCTCTAAAAAGAAAGTAAAGAGAGATTCCAAAAGGAATTGATTCATTTAAAAAAGATAAAAACTTATCAGAAACTATTATAAATTGGAAAGGAAAATGAATCTGAATTTTGCCAGGAGGTAAATTTGAAATGAAAAATATCTATGAGAATGTTCCTCAAATATTCATCTGGGTGTGTGCCTACTCTTGCTTTCTCTCTGGCCCTAGACTAGCTTTGGCTTTGTGACCAGCCTTTTCGCCATCATCAAAGCCCACATCGACGCTTCTGGGACCGCACCATCCATGGACTTCATTTCTGTGCTCACAAAGGTAAAATGCTCCCGGAAGATCGCAGCTCTCTGCAGCAAATCCACCCACCCAGGGACAGTGTTAATAGCAACTCCATTTGTTTGGTTTTGTCGCTCCTGGGGAAGTTCCACCAACACGCTCCCGCACAGGAGCCATCACTTTCTCTACCAATCGATGTTTTCAAAAATAACTTGCAGATTCTGTTTTCCCACTGTCACCTCTGCTGTGTGGGTTCTACTAACACAGCATTCTGCATGCATGCAACAGGCATTTCCAAGTCTGTTTTTCAAATGACTTCAATTTAAAGCAATATTCATGGCAATAGTTTGTGCCGGCTAATTACATGGTTCAGTTGTTCTTCTAACGGAAAAACAGGAACAAATAAACCTTCAAATCCATTAACTGCCTTCATAGGACTTCTGGGTATGAAAGAAGAAAAGAAGAAAACTTGAAGCCCTGGTCTATAAATGCTATTTATTTCTTGAGTAGATATTTGGGCTTCCTACTTTTTTTTTTACTTTTAGCTTTTAATCTAGTCCCTGTGTATTCTCATTTGGCAAGTTTTGAATTTTACAATCCACATAAAAAACAACATACGCTGAGATTTATTCAGCACTTACTAAATGCTTAAATGTGGGGCTGATACCCTGCACATAACAACGTGCAAAACCAGACACACTCTTACGTGTAGGGGGCTTCCAGTCTAGCAGGGGAGAAATTCATTCAATAATACAGTACCAATTACATAATCAAGTGCAGATCAATGCTGAGGAAAAGAGGAACATGCATATCATGAAGGAAAGCTTCTCGGTTGGGCAGATGGGGAGGTAGTTACAGACTGGAAGTTCTGGGGCAAAGATGTTTGAGGTGAGATTAGAGCAGGAGTATTTAACAAGGCCACAATGAGCAGGAAACTAGCTATGAAGGCAGGAGATCCTCTGATGAACTTCAAAAACGAATTTGAGTAAGAAAAGCTTTGGAAAACAAGAGATGGAATGTAAAGTGTTGGGAAGTAGCTAACAATCTTCAGCTCTCTCCCCAGAAAAGTTTTTAAATGGAGTTTTAAGTAACTAGTGTGGAGAAATACCAACTTCTCGTCAAAACACATAAATTGTCTTCATCTGATCAGGTTGTCATGAAAACATTATAGACTGGGTGGCTTAGAAACATCAGAAATGTCTTTCTCTGAGATCAGGGTGCCAGAAGTATTAAGTGAGGGCTCTCCTCTGGTCACAGACTTTGCATTGTACCCGCACGTGGCGGGAGGATACATGGGGCTAGATCCTCTTTAAAAGGACATCAATCTCACTCAGAGGCTCCACCTTCATGAGCCAATCACCTCCTGAAGGCACTACCTGCTACTGCCAACACATGGAGGGGTAGGATGGCACAAAGATTCACACTGTAGGGTAAGTGCATTTATTGCCCTCTTAAGCTGGGGAATATTAACAGACTCTTTACTAAAGGTCTATAACAAGCTCGGCCACCCGGCCAGCGTCCCAGGGCGTGCCGGCCAGCTTCTGTCCATGCCCCTCTGCTCTCTTGCAGTGTTTCCGCGGGCACCTCTGTCAGAGCCACCAGACCTACTGCCTGAATTACTCAGCTGCTGTCTTTTACCTTGAGAGCCTGAGGCAGAGAGATGACTTTGGAATTTATTTGAAAGTAAAGTACCATTTTCTTTCCTTTTTCTGTTATTCCTGAGACTCTTTGAGTGTAACAGGTACTAGGAAATTATTATACCCAAATTAAATGCGAAAGAAGAAAAATAAATTATCAATAATATATTTCACTGCAAATCTGCTTTCCTCGTGGATAAATCTCGCACTGTGTACTTAGGGCTTTTAAAAGGTGCACCTCTCAAAACAGCATTTGATGCCACTGCTGAAACTTTGGCTGGGGTTTAACATATTTGTATTTGTTCACTGCTTTGTTTGTGACAGAATACACAGTGTAAGGGGGAACGGGAACGGAGAACCAAGGCTTTGTTTGTGGCTACAAGTTCGGCGCTTGTAGGATTTGGTCCCAGTAGGATCCTATTGCACAAAAACTTGGAACACCATTTGGATCGGCGCCCCTTAGAGCACATCACAGAGCACAACATAAATGTTGACCCTGGACTTGTACGGCATGGTGGCCACGGGTCCCAAAGCATTAGAAGAGTTGGTTCCCAACCTTTCTCCACTTGCATACCCTTTTAACCCATTTCTATAAATTGTACCCCTTGTTTTTAGAACCGCTGTTTTTAATTACTCACACTTTCATTCAGTGCCTCTCTTGGAAATGAGGTAATAAGTTAGGAAAGAAAAATTACTACGCTAAAAATTTTAATTTTATAGTATTCGTAACTCAGTTAAATATTGATAATGATGATCAAGTATTTAACAAACTTTTAATTTATTAATATTTATCTGAAAAGTCTGTAATAATTGTTATGCAGATCACTAGCCAATTGAAACGCTGTTAGTGAATCATTGCGCTTGCTTTCATGCACTTAATTTCTTGAAATAAGTCTTGAAATATGCAAGATACAGTCTTAAATCCGGACTTGCATTAGCTTGTTGCAGAACTTATTTTTTACAAAGGTGTAAGAAGAAAATATTCTCTCCACTAGTTCAGTATAGCAATGGCAAGGGGTATTTGAGTGCCTTTTCACTGAGCTCTTCGTATTCCTCATTGACATCTACCCAACAGGTAATAAGATGATTTCTTTTAAAATCAAAATGTAAAGAAGAATCGGTTGAAAGTTTGAGTAACTGCTGTTTTTCACTGATTGATAGTTTATCTTCAAAGAATGCTTCATTGAAGAGATCTGTAATCCACTTGTTTTCTTTTCCGTGTTGAGGGAAGCACTTATAAAAGGGTGCTTGAGGACTTCCCAAGTGGCTTACAATATTCTCTTTCACGTTTTGGGATAGGAGCAAGTCATTCTCAGTTAAGAAGCTGTGCAGAGTTTCAAAAACTTTAGGCTGACTCTTTTAATACATGCTTTCCAAAAGTCCAGTTTTTTAATCATTGACTCAATTTTGTTGGCTACTTTGAATATAGTGATTGAGCTGTTTTGAAGTCCCAAGTTGAGTTTGTTTATTTCTAGAAAATGATAAACATTCAAGATTTTGAAATCACTGTCCTGATTAGAGCAAGAGAAAACAATGATCTTTCAAAAATACCTGGACTTCATGTCTAAAATTCAAACAGCCATGTAAGTACTTCCATATGCAAAAGGCATGTGCTGTGAATGCTGTTCATTTCTTCACACAGCACTTTCAACAATCTGGGATTTCATGATTGTGACTTACTAAAATTGACAACTTTACAGCCTCATCAAGAACATCTTTCAGTTCACTAGGAAGAGGCTTGGATGCAAGACTTTGTCTATGAATGCAGCAGTGACTCCAAGGTACTTGGGCAGCTACGTCTTTAATTCGGCTGTGTAGGCTCGTAAAACAGCCTGACATAGGCTTGCCTCCATCAATACACCACAACAATTCAACCAGCTAATGTCCTTTTCAATGGAAGAACCATTGAGAAATGAAATCCTCAGCTGTGCTGTGGTTTTTACCACATTTAGCTATGTGATAAGCCATACGGTGTGAAGCCTCAAATGCATTCTCATTGTCTTTCTTTCCTGACATCATGTAGGAAGTAGTAGTTGGACACTTTTCTAAGTGCTGAAAATAACGTGTTTTTTTGTTTGTTTTTATACATAGGATGTTTAGTTTCTAAATGTCACATGAATAGAAAGGGTCTCATGCGACTGTTGGATACTGTTTCCCCACCCACAACACACAAAGGCTCAGGACAGTCATCATCCCCTGCACGTGAAAACCTGTATGTAACACACCCTTCAGACTGTTTCCTGCTCTTCTGTGTAGCACCTGAGGCCGCACCTTCTTACCATCTCCCGGGGTGGGTGTGCTCGTAGCTGCGGACACGTATTAAGGAGATGTGGTGACGGGTTATAATCCACATCAAGTTTTGTTGTTTTTTAACTATTCCTGTTTCCAACCACTTATCCATAACTGACACGCTAAAAAAATCACTGACAATAATAACTGAAACTATGTTGAACGTTAAATAAAAAAACTACTTGAAAGGAATCACGATTAAAGACAACGCACTTACTTTTACTCAGTCAATAACTAAACTGATCAGTCTGGCTATGGATGTACTTATGTGTTTGGGGATGTTCTAGAAACATCGTAAATGGATGGTTCTGAAACTGTGCGTCATGACTGGTAGGAGAGCGGTTAGGGGAAGGGTTCACAGCCACACCCTCACCATCATCATTCGACAATGTGATCTGACTTTAAGTGACTCCATGAACCATGATTCAATCTTAACGTTTATTGTTCCATAACTAACGTTTTGCATTTTTTTGCTTTACTTGTTTTTTCACCATTACTAATTATTTTTCGCGTACCCCTGAATGGCCCAGCACATACCCCCAGGGGTATGCATACCACGCTGCTTGGAAACCAATGCATCAGAACAAGGAATTTCTACTAAGAACCTTCAGCATTTGCTGATAAGCTGACATGGAATTTTCCCAGATTTTCCTACTGCCTTTGACCCCGCTTTTGACATTTCTTTGTCTTAACTGTACCTTTTCGGTTCACACCAGAGCACTTTTGTATAATATAATCCAGAGAAAATAGTCCAACCCTTTCCAGGAAACTAGCTTTTCCCTGCAGCTGCAAACCAAACCAAAAGAAAAAAACAAAAACAAAACCCCAAAAACATCCACAGAGCGTTACCTCAGAAGCAGCGATAGTTCCCAGAGGCTTAGGGGGAGTCAGTGTGCCCACGGCCCCAGGTGGCCACGGCCCGCAGGTGCCCGCAGCCTGGGTGTGGCACAGGTGAGAACGCAGGAATGCAATCGGGGGAGCGATATAGCCTTATTTGTGTAGCCTTAAGCTTTCAGTGTTTTCTTTGCTGTTCCAACTAAACACTGGAAGCGCCTTAGGTACCCAAATGTATGAATAATCCTGTTACAAAAGGTTCCGCAGGAAGCTGCTGGGTTAGACTCGCAGCCCGCTCCCCAAACTGGGGAGAATCCAGGTGCATCCCTCTCCCTCCCAGCAAGGGCAGAGAGTACGTTAACAAGGCTCAGCCACCGTTTTCAAACGACCGACTGTCACCTAGAAGGGTGCTCCCATTTATGTGTGAAATAGCCACGTCTAGCAGCCGGCGACATCCCGGGGAGAGGAGCAGCGGGTGCAGTGCTGTCCTGACAACGTGCACTGCTTTGTGGTGCGTAGTGCTTTATCAGGTACTCTCTCAGCCATCTTTGCATCTCCAGCACAAAACTATGAAGTTGATTGCATGGTCCCCACGTGCTCCTGAGGTTATATGACTTCTGCAAGGTCACATGGCCAATAGGTGGCAAAAAAGAACCTGGATAACGGTCTTTCAGGAGAAAAACCCAACTCCCGTGCTCTTTACGCTAGAACTGTTTCTAGCTCCTCAGGGCTAGTTCCCGTTGCCTGGGGACTGTTAGCATCGTGAAACGAAGGTGAGGGGTCAGAGGGAGACTTGGAAGAATTGAAGGGGACTCTGTCTGCCTTCCGCAGCACCCCAGTGCAGAACGAAAGCATTATCACACATCATTAATAAAAGTAATCGTGTAATAAAATGGATACGAATACAATGGTTATAATGATTATCAAGTAATAATTACAACATACACTGATTACAACATGATACATACGAATAAAGGTGACTAGTCCTCAAGCCCTTGCCACAGTGTACACTGGTCATCGATGACCTCTACAGAGTAGCTCTGTGGGATTCGCTATTAATCTCCATTTTTCAAGAGCTTAGCCAAGCGCACCAAGAACTCCACCGACCATGGACTGAACGTGTAAGACGCACCAGGCACTTCTTTGGGGCACTTTGTATGAAAATCTCATTGAAACTTCTCACCAGCCTGCTGATGTAGTTACTCCTGTCACCCACGTTTCCCAGGGGAGGTCTAGAGAGCATAAGGGAATTCCCCAAGATTCCAGGGCCGTGGGCTGTGGCAGCCCAGGGTTCCATCCCACCAAGACAGGCTTATGAGAACGCTTTGACGTGGACCCTGAGTTCCTTTCACTGTGCCCCTAAACATGTTGGATATTTGCTATAAAACAAAAGTGGGCTTCATTGATCTAGACCCATCTACACAATAGGCTTTTATGTCCAATCTCTGCACAGAGATGTTCTTTTTTTCTCCTAACGGACCTGAACACTAAAGCCAATAGAGATTGAAATGAAAACTTATAGCTACTATTAGAATGATCTTTTTTCTTCTCTTCTGAGGCCTTCCAAAACACTAAAAGCTTCCAATAGCTCCGTCTGGATCTTAGTTTCTTACCTGATTGATGTCCAGGGTAAATGGGTCCTTTCCACATTTACGCTGGACACCAGTGGGTGCTGGCCACCAGAGCTCTTTTCTACAGTGTAGAAATGTGGGGTTGTGATCCGCCACTGTGTGTTTTGGGGGAACACCTGAATGCTTCTGAGAAGTCTGTTCTGGGAGCTCTCCAGACACTCAAGCCAGACTACTGCTGGCACCCGAGTAGTATTTCTTGATGTACCTGTGTGCATAGTAGCCAGGGGCCTGAATCCGTGAGTCACGTGTCACATGCATGAAAGCCGGGGACCCTCAGGTTCTAGACACTGTCAAATTCAAAGGAACAGTCTCCAGCAGATAAAACAAATTTAGGAGCTAGTCTCGGGTTTACTTGTGTTTCTCAAATACCATTTATGGAGACCCAGTGTGTGAGGGCTGTCCGGAAAGTCATCCATGCCATTACTGACCCACATCTCGAAGGGTCCCTCACGCCCAGGCCTCTCAGGACCTGAACAGGGGAAGTGATGCTCTGCTGTGTCTGCTTCCGCAGTGGTGCGAGCAGCACGAACAGTGCGGACGCCTCCGCCTGCCTGAGCTCTTGGTGGCCCCGCTCCACAGGCTGACCCGATACCCGCTGCTGCTGAAGAGCGTCTGGAAGAGGAGTACGGACTCTACCGAGAGAACCCTGGTCCACTCCATCAAGGAAACGGTGGAAAAGGCAATTCGTAAGTCCCTGAGTGAAGTTAACCCAGAGCTCCAGTGGAAGCTTAATCAAGGAGTTGGGTGGCTCTCTGGCTCCGGGGAACCATCTGGGCTTCTGTCCTACAAGGTCATTCCATTGATTTGAGGTCATGGCTCTGGGAACTGTGGTTTTGAGTTCAAGTGCATTGTGAATTGGACACACACAAAACAATGGGCTCTGGTCACATCCTGGCGAACCCGATGAGAACTCCGCCACCAAGTGTGTGCCGGATGTGACTGTCTCCAAGGTTTTCAGCTCTGAGTTAAGACAGGAAAAGTCCTGCTTCCCAGACGACGGAAAGCACTTTGTTTTTCACATCCATACGGAGCCCAAACACAAAGCAGATGGGAACACACAGCGCGGGAAGCTTTTCCGGAGGATAAATGACTATTCATCATTTCTTTAGGTCACTGAAATCCAGGGCCAATCTCAAAATAATGCCAACTGCAATCTTAAGCACCGATAAAGGGAACAGGGCATGATGACGTAAGTTTATTTGGGTAGCTCTGTATGATTAACCTCAACTACGTCTATGATACATGCCCATAAATGAGGGTTTCCCAGGAGTGTCAAAAGGGAACGATTCAAATTTATGATTATCAGCAGTGTAGAAATGATACATTTTCCTTTCACAAGTTTAAAAGCAAAATGACTATTCAGTTGGGAATCTTTTTCCTCCTTTTAAAGTTGTTCAAATTCTAAAAGGCCACAAGGAACTAGAATTAAACTTATCAAGTGAGTAAGACAACCATTCAATTAAAAACAGACTTTAAAAGTTTTTTATGTAAGCTTGAAGGTTATTACTCATTTTGAGAGGTTTGTGAGGAAGATAATAGCATCTCCTCTGGGCATTTCTGAATAAAATATGGATTTTCACTGTTGGAGGAAGCGATCTCTGTGGTCTCCCTCTAAGTCTAGGAGCTTAAAGGTGGTGAATTCTCAAGGATTTCTCTAATTATGTGATTCTATGGCTCTAAGAATTGCCCTTCATGTTCCCCAAAATTATTTTAAAAACCTCAATAGCAATATGTTACTAGAAAATGTGGGAAAATCAATACAAACCTTCAGAACAGAAACTAAGTTTTTACCCAAAAAAAGTAATTATCCTTATCATGAAGGGAATGTAAGTTTTATGGTTAGGACACAAATATGTGTTTTTTCCTCATTAGTCTGGTTTTCTTTTCCTCTTTCAGTGACAGGCCATGTGGTGTAGGGGACAGGAGAAAGCTACCGAGGGCTTCACATTATTTAAATAAAAATACACAATAACACTTTTAGCTGCCTGAATTGAATTATCTAAGCTTCATTTTTGTCTGCAAGAGGCACATTTGAAATTAGTAAGTTATTCTAGGACATGAAAATTGCAAGCAGTATGTTAAATGAGCCTAAACTACGGTTTGACGCCAGGGACAGTGTCCGTCAGTGATGGCTGCGTGTCTTGGTGAAAATGTACGCTGAAATGTCACGTGAATTTACCGATATACTGACTGTGCCTTGTCTTTCAGGAGATCTTGAAGGAAAAGTGAAATGGCTTGATAATTTCCAAAAATTGAAACATCTACAGGAGATCATAGTGTGGCCTCCACTTTGGGAGAGAGATAAAAGGTTTTTCATCCCAGAGGTACAAAAAGGGTCAGTTAGGCCTTACGTCCCTTTGCAGAAGTTTGGCATTCAAGGAGACATACGCTAGTCTTTCAAAGGCCCCAGCTGTCTGCTTGCAAAAAAAGAACCTAGTTTTATGAGCAAAATTAAAGCCTTCTTCCTTGTGGCATTGTACGTGGGGAGGCTGACATCATCACGCCATTCTTGGGGGCATTTCTCTGAGAGGTTGCCAGTCCTTCCCCATTCCCACGTCCATCTACTGGCATTTCTAAATGTCTTGACCTTGGTAGACAGGGTGCCTTGCCCCAGCTCCTGAAATGTCTTCTCTTCCAGTTACTAACAACCTCTCTTTGGTTGTCTTTCTTGTTTTGCAAGTGCCTGAAACACATTTTTAAAGAGCACATGGCAGAAAACATCCTGTCACCAACCAACAGACATCTTCTCTACGAGGGAAAATTAACTCTTGCAGGTAAATAACTGATTCCTTTAAAAACCCAACAAATCCACTACCTTGTAACTTGTCCAACTGTTGCTCACTGAAGGGTGGGGAAAACTATTTGTCTATGGACAAGACTATGGAAGACGTGCACCAGAGGACGTCCTAAGGCATCAGGCAGATTCCAGCGTGATTAAAGATACATAGATATGTGCCTTCCCTTTCCTCTCTGTAAAATGGGATAACTATATCATATATTAACTATCTATCTCATAAGATTATTGATAAAATGAAATAACAGATGTGAAGACCTTAGCTCAAGATCTGGAACATAATAAACAGTCATGTCAGCTGCTACCCTCATTCTACTCCTCCAATGAGCTGGGCAGTCACCCCATCAGTGTTGACTAAATACCTGTGGGATATGAGGTTGCCTGCTTATGGCAGTGTGAGGTCTGCTGCAGAGCTCCAGGCAGTAACTCCTTAGCCTATACACTTCTGTTGAGCATCTATCTGCTCTGCTTTAGGTGGAGCACTAGACATCAGGTTGGGACTTAATCCCCACCTGGCAACTGCCAACTAGGAAAGATTGACATGCATTCTACATCCGAGGGCTCTGTCATGCATTTTCTCCTCCCAGTGAATTGTGCAGAGAGGTGACATTTAATCCCATATGAAGGGTGGGAAATCTGAATCTCAGGGAGGTTTCATGTCATACCATGCTCAAGGTTACCTGGCAGGTTAAGGGCAGAGTCCAGACCCAAGGCCTCCAGCATCACAGCAAATGCTTTGGAAGCCAATCATCGGGACCCAGCCAGGAAGCTGCCAGCAACAAGTGATAGGCTAAAGAGGGTGTTGAAGAAATTACTGGAAGCAGCACACAGAATACAGCAGAGGAGACCAAACCTGGGAGGTGAGCCTGGAAGCTCCCCGTGAATGTTTCTCAACCATCCTTAACCTGTACATGTCAGCTAAAATAATCATTGTTTCCTAAAACTTATCATCTAAGACACAGAAGGTGCTCACTGCTTATCTGTTAAAATAAAATACTTAAAATTAGCAGGAGAAAACAAAACTACTTCATTTTGACAAGGATCACCAACCTAATTTATGTATGAGTGGCAGAGGTTGGGGAAAACAACATTTCACAGGTCTTAAAGGTTTCGTGTTGTCCAAATATTCCATTCCTAGTGCTGGGTACGGATTAGTTAGGGTGCAGGTTCAGCCACCGGGAACAGAGAAGGGGAACAGCCACTTACAAAGACCTAAGTTCTTTTTGCTCTCATGGAACATGCTGAGCTCTGTGACAGCCCTTCTCCACGGAGTGATTAGGGACCCAGGTTTCTACTGTCTTTTTGTTCTGCCGTCTTTTTCGAGGCCCAAGATGAGTGGCCAGAGTGTTTAGCTCTTGGGAAAAGGAAAGAAGAGAGCAAAGCCCTGCTCTTTAAGGATGTGTCTCAGGAGCTGCATGCTTTTGCTCATATTCCGTTGGTCAGAATTTAGTCACTTGGTCATATTTAGTTGCAAGGGAAGATGGGAGATGTAGTATTTATTTGTAGTGAACGTGTATGCACTGAAACTCAGAAATTTCATTAGTACAGACACCTATATAATTTTACTAGCCAATGTCACCCCAACCAATTTCATTTTTAAAAATCTCATTAGTACAAAAGAAGGGGTGAATGGTATTTGACAGGCAATCAGCACATTTTGTCACAGCTTAATTTGCAAGTAAAAACTTTCTCGTAGTGATTGAATACAATTTTTCTAAATATCCAATTTTTAAAAAAAAATCTAATTTCGCTTCTATGCAAATATGGAGACTTTTTCCTCTAAACTTAAAGAAAGGAAGGAAATAGACATGACTCCTAAATATTCTGCCTGTTACTTTAACTTAGCCACCTAGTTTCCAGGGGTAAAAGTGTATGAGAAAAGACTTCTAGAATAATATCAATACATAAAATGCATAGAATAACAACTTTTACTGAATTTTCTTACATTTATGTTAAGTGCCTTTCCCATTCTCCTCTGAGCAGACGGCCTTTTACTCTGACATCACTTAAATGTAACCACTCCTTCCTGTAATTTCTAAGGGATAGAGTTAAGAGAGGGGGATGCCTTCTTCTAATATTTGACTTCTCTTCTACAACTCACCCCTTCCTGGAGAAAAGGAGAGAAGCCTGTTTATTTGCCTTAAGTTACTGTCAGAAGTCATGTGAAACATGTTCATAAATATAAAGCTGCATGAAGGATATTTAAACATTATAGAAATGTTGTAAAACTTGAGAAATGAGTGGTTTCGATGACTGTCTTAATTAGCTAGGGCCACCATAACAAAGCATCACAGACGTGGTGGCTTACTCACTCCCTTATTCCAAATACAGCCATACTGGGCAGTTAGGACTTCACCATATGAAGTGGGGCAGGGGGACATAATTTAGTCCAGGCAATGACAAAATGCCCCTTTTTTCTGGCAACGTATACCTTTGCCAATGACCACCTGGATGAGTCAAGAGGCACAAATGCTATACTTGAGGTCAACGTGTTGGGCTTCGTGGAGACTGTTACAAGTATCATCCCAGTTGTCTCAGATCCACACGAAGGGCGTCACACATCCAATGTCTTTAAAGCCGTGTGCTTGGGCTCACACCAAGTCTCTACTTTAGGAAGATGTCATCCAATAGCAATGCGGCTTTCTGACCCACGTGACTGGCACGCCCTGACCTGCCCGCCTGGGGTGCCAGGTTGGGTTTGAAAACCTGCAACACCCTCTGCTTACAGTTTCCAGCCCAATGTCACCTTCTCTCTTTCCCCAGAAAGCACGAGATTCCTCGATGTGTATCTGTTTCTCTTCGACGACTTCCTCCTAATTACAAAAACTAAGCGCAGCAGAAAGGTAAGCTGCCGCTATTTCCAAATACGTCTGCTAAGTACGTTTAGAAATGTTTCCAAATACGTTGTGGTAAAACAGGGAAAGTTCTTATACATCCAACTGGGACTCATCCTCTAAAAAAAGTGGAGAGATCATAAAATATTGGCCTTTCCAGCCATATACTATGAATAGTTCTGCACTAAAGCACAACAGCAAGAGCAAGTTACACTTCTGAAGGCTGTCAGAGGACATGCACAATTTTAGAATAACGGTCTGTAACCTTTTGAGATTAAGTCCCAGAAGCCAAAGGGTTTGCTTCCTGACCTGCCTCAGCAAATGAAACCGAAGTACTCGTCTATGAGGGCCCCATCCGCATCCACACTGTCGACCACAGGGAACACTGCCCGAGTCTGCGGCCACGTGATAGTCACCACTCATTCTCATTTGGAAGCTCACATCATTCCTGCAAGTGAAGGATTTGGGGGAGCAGGTGGGAGGAAGCCCTGATCTCTTGGTGTCCACCTATGTGTAAGAAAAACCAAATACATGTGTAGCTGGCATCACAGATAAAATGAGCCAAGCGGGGTGAAAGCCACACGACCTCCTACGAGAACAGGGCTTCTCCCCATTCCTTAAGTGTTAGTGGTTCTGATTATTGTTGTTGTTTCTAAGCCATGGGCATCATGGGCCACTGAAGACTTTCTCTGTAATCTCCCATTTCCCAGCCTGTCCCCTGAATGGCGTAAGCAAGTGAAGGGGACCGCCTGTAAGGGGCTCAGAAACCTGCCCTGAGAGGTGGGAGGAGGGGCTGCAGTCTTACGTAGGCTGACCAGACGCCCCGTTTGAAATGGGACAGAAAACAATGATCCTGTCCTATTTCATGTGGTACGTAGGGTCAGCCTCGTCTCACTGGGCTAAATTCAAGATGTCCGTAGGCTGACCCGACGTACCGTTTGAAACGGGACAGGACTGTTGTTTTCTGTCCCATTTAAAACAGGACGTCTGGCCAGCCTAGCCAGTCTCAAGCCATCAGCGATATCTCATGTTTCATTCAACTCACTGTTGTCAGATGACTGGCCTTACACAGATGTAAGGGCATGAGAGTAGGTATCTCAAATCTTTTAATAACCTGAGCTTCCAGATGGCATGTTGGTTAGTTGAGCTAAATAATTTAAGGATCTTCAAGCAATAAAATAGACACCCATTAATCAACCTGTGAATAGCTGAATGGTCACTGGGGATGGAGAGGAGAGTGGAGAATATTTAGAATCGCCGTTTGGAAACTTGAATGGCCTCCTCTCTTAAGCTACCCAGACTAAGCACGTCTGAACAAGTCAAGCTCTAAGAAACCTGCATCCCCTTCGAGAACCTTGCCCCTCAGCCCAGCCAACCTCATTTCAAATAATGGCTAACATGCAAGCACATGAAACAATGGTAACCCTTAACTCACTGTATTAAAAGGTAATATTCCGGTTTCATGCTTCACAACTTGATCCCAAAATAAGGAATGTTATGTTTCAAATTCCTCTTTAAATATCTCTTTCTAATAAACCTGGAGAGCTTTACTGACTTTCATAGGCACAAAAAATAACCACTCACAGAAGATACCAAGTTTCTTTCATTCATTCATTCATTCATTTATTTTTTTTTATTTTTGGTGGGTAGTTCCCTGGCTGGGAATCGAACCCAGGCCGCAGCGTTGACAGCACCAGTGCCGAAGCCTTAAGCCACTACACCACCAGGGAATTCCCTTCATTTATTTTTGTCAGGGGGTAGGGGGAGAATGTTAACCTGTTTTAAATCCATCTTTGCAATTTAAATGCACAATGTATGTCCTGCAAACCACAATCTTTGACATTTTTTTTTTAATCCCACATTGTATATAGTCAGAGCCATTTCAATTGTTCACAAACTACAGAGCACGGACTCTATGCAGAGGTTCGTGTTCCATCCCACAGAGCTGGCCCAAACGACGCCCCCTTCTCACTCACCTCACTCAGTTCTATGAAGACCTACTGGAGATGAGGAGCTTCCCATAGATGTGGGGGTGATGCAAATGTTTCTCAATCAGCAGACTGACCAGACATCCCATGTTAAATGGGACAGAAAACAATGGTCCTGCCCCATTTCAGAGTCCGTACAGTCAGCCTCGTCTCACTGGGCTAAAAATGCCAGGTGGCAGCAGGCTGACCGTATGCACTGTGTGAGATGGGACAGGGCCCTCATTTTCTGTCCCGTTTCAAATGGGACATCTGTCTGGTCAGCCTACCAATAATATCGTCACACGTTATTTATTCAGGTAATTAAACTTGGGAATCAGAAACACTATGCTTTAAATCACTGTGTACTTTGGGGAAATGCTTTTCAAGATCCAGAAAGAGTAGTCAGCTGGATTTCAGGCAATGGCTTCTAAACATCAATTTGCTTAAGGACACACTTGAAGTGCGTGCAACAATCCTCCCCATTTACCGCACTACTTTTCCTCTTGAATTTCAGAAAGCTGGAGGTTCGGACACCGGTTTAATGTGTCCTTCCCTTACTGCTGAGCTGCAAACAATCATCAGAGAGGGAAGCTTGTGCACAGTGCTCGATCAACCCATTCCCCTGGACAGACTGGTGGTCAGAAGCGTCGATCCCCTCCACGTGTCTAGTACGTGTCAGTTTTCATCATTCAGGTCATCTGTGTGCCATCACAGTTTTACAGTAGCCTTTGGTGGTAACAGTGTGCCAATATGATTTAGTCACAATGCCCTGGGGACAGGAAGGTGCCCTCCCCACTCCCGCTGGCTTCAGTGGGTCTCCTAGGAGCCTATACCCAGGGCACAGTGACCATCTGCTTCCTTCTGAGCACTGCCACCACCCACCCAGCACTGAGGACACCAAAATGTCCCTTAAATCCCCTGAGTGTCTGATAGGATTTACTGATCTTTTATTATTCTGAGAGCTCACCCCAAAACAAGAGCTATGTCTTAGTCATCTTATAACTCCAAGGGCACTCACAGGTACCTGGGTCCCATTAGACATTCAAAAAAATGCTTGAAAAATGAATACAAATGATAGGTATTTCTGGCTTGTACGCATGATGTAATGTATGTATGCGAGACGCAGACCTCAAAAAACTTGGAATGTGTTTGTAAAAAAATTGTGTTTCTATTCTTGCATGTTTGAACTTCAGTCACCTTCAAAGTACTCTCTGTTGGATGCAATGCACCTAACTAGGCTTTTCCCACTGCTCAGAACAGTGTTCGAACTTGTTCTTTTTGATGGCTTTTTGTGCTTCTGTCGTTTTTTGTGTCACCTCTTCCACATCAGCAACACATTTCCCTTTGAGGACTTTTTTTTATCAGGGAAACAAAAGTCACTTGTGGCAAGATCTGGTGACACAGTGCAAGAGGCAGAATAGCTCTAGATAGAGGCTGTGATGCTTTCAGGATTGACAGAAGGAGAACTCTCACCCCACACACAAACAAGATGAAGCTTAGAGTGACGGAGACCTGATTTCAAATCCTGGCTCATCATTGACTGTGTAATCTTGGAAATTTCATCTAAATCCTTTTTATTTGTAATTGGGAATTAGCTGACTTAGCTTATATGGTTGCTGTGTGGTTTAACTGACACAAAACACAACAAGATATAGCCCAGTGCCCTGGACATAGTAAGTGCTTAATAAATGGTATCAATTATTATATTATTATATTAGAATGTCAGAGGGGAAAGAGCTACTCCTGATTACGTATTAGCTCCTCATTTTGCTGTACAAGCCTGGCCATACCAGGTCCTTTTGCTTATAAAGCCCCTTGTCCCCACATTACAAACTAAACCAATGAGGGACCCCTTCAACAGCTATGAACCAGAGTTACGATTTCTGAGGAAGAATGAATTCCAAGAACAACTTGATCTTTCTAGCATCGCTGGCTACAGAAAATGAACAAGAAGAAAAATCAGGGGGCAGAACACACATGGTCAGATCTTTTTTCCCAGAAAGTCATTCTAACAGGTTTAAAGGTAAGTCCCCCCGCTCAAGGAAGCTGGACAGAATTTCATGACCGTCATGGACTTCGTAGTAGGACTCCGGGATTGTATAGCCGAGGCCGCTGTAATTTGTGATACGGGCATAGTTCTTGCAGTTGAAGAAAATAAAAGCCTTCTGAAATGAGGCCCAACCTGCCCCAATGAGTCTGAGTTAATCCCACAACCGCAATGAATAGAAATAATCATCATCAGCTTAATGACCAGCCAGGAAACACACGCCTCCTCTCTGACATACCCGAGGTGACCAGGGCACGGCCCAGGCTCGGTGGTTTGGTCTGCTCTGAAACATAAATTAACTACAGGAAGAATGTGTTGGTTGCAGAATTTATGCCCTGGGTTGAATCAATAATTTAAAGAAGCTGTCACTTGAAGAGTCCCTGCTCTCCGAAAAAAGGCGGCACCTGCTCGCCCTGTGTCCCGTCATTGAAGAGACCAGCTGGGAAGGGCCAGAGCAGACTGCTTTCCTTCGCGAACACGGACACCACGCTGATGCTCCTTTCTGCTTCGTGTTCCATCTCACGCACTTTGGCGGGTGTCGGAGTTCTGAGTCAGATGTCTGGCGCTTCGTGGCCTGTGGGAATGCATTCGGGAGGTTTTGTGTTGCTGCGTATCGCCCTTGTTTTAATGCGACTTCCCTTTACAAATATTAACACATTTTATAAAGGAGTTGGGGGGGGTGTCAAAAAAGGAAACAATAATCCCACTGCTATCCATGTTTTTATTCCCTGTAGTTCACACACACACACACACACACACACACACACCCCAGGGAGCACATTTCCTGCCACTTGCACTGTAATTGCATTTCGTCAAGAACCTGGAGTTGCTGGGGAGAGAGCCTTTTCACGTTTCAGTGGCTTGATTTGGGCCCAGTAGTGAAGTTTTGGTTTTAGAAATCTGCCTTTTTGGGGGGGTTGGGGGGTGGGGTGGTCATCTACATAATCTTCCTACCTTCATAAAAAGAAATAAACAAAAACCCCAGGTTCTTCGACAACTGAGAGACTGTTTGGGCTTCGTATGAAGTGACTGGGCCATTTGTCTCTGGGGTCTTTTTCTAGGCTTGGGGCTGAGACACGCTTTCCTCGTTCAACACGAAAACAGGTATCGACAGAGCATAGCAGCATTCTTACTCCAAGCCCAGATGGAAAACGTCAAAGTACGTATCCCTGTGTCGTAGGCTGTGATGCTCTCAGGATTGACAGAACTCTCACCCCACACACGGAAACATGAATGAAAACTTCCTATTTCCCTCGACTGCTTTGGGAAAGGCTGCAGCTGGGAGAAGGGGACGAATAGGGACATTCAATCATGTTCAGAAACCTCAGGGTGACAGTTTCCTCACACTCGCGCGTGGACACAGCATCCCTCATTCTCTCCTTGACAGAAGCTCAAGATTGGCTTCTGAGTTGTTCCGGTGCCTGTAGGAAATGGGGGGTCACGGGGTAGGGCTGCTTTGGATTGCAGTATGGGCTTTTAAGATGCTCCAGTCAATTTCCAAAGGCCCAGTATGCAAATAAGGTGACATCAACTTGAGGGCTGTTGCCATCACCACCATGTCAGGTCTGCCCTCCAATCTTTAAACACAGGCCACTGGTCACTATTGCTCCCCTGCCTCCAGTTTCTGAGAAGTTTCCACGTTGGTCTGTGCTCTGGTAGGCCTGCATCCCAGCGACCCGGGGGCCACACCATGAATGCAACACTGCATTCTTGTTAAGGACTCAGTTTCCCAGGTCACCCCCTTCAGTCTGTTTTTCAAGTTATACCATTGGTTAAGCACTTCCATTTCCACACGCCACAGAAATTTAGGAACTTACTCCGACTAGTGATATCCTCAGTGCTCGTTTTTCTAATTCCTCATGATTGATGATTACGGTTCTCTGATGACTCATGACTGTTTATCCCACCTGCATACCATAATTTAATCTATTTAAACTCTTCATATAAGATTAAAGATATTTAGGACATAGTTACGTGTAAGAAAAAAAAACGGAAAAGGGGCAACTCTTTCCTGAGCAAGTCAACAAATACAAAGGAAAATACTAACTGAAATAGGTGAGAAATTGTCAGGTTAACCCTCTCCTCTCTCTCTCTCCCCCTTACATGTATGTATATGCATTTATCTATCTACTTACTTACTTCTCGATGTGTTTTACAGAAAACATGGATTGCACAAATAACAGCAGCAATCTCTTGCTTCACCAAGAATCAGGAAGCCAAGAAAAAATCTTCATTCCCATCGCCTGCAGAATCCTCCGGAATCTAGGGACCTAAAACCATCTGTTGAGACAGGAGGGACTGAGGTATTCTTTCCTGCAGACTTTTGTAACGCTAAGTGATGAGTGAGGAGGGGATGTGCGTGGTAAAGGAGTTCTGAATTGGAGAATTTGAGCTGGGGAAATCCTCAGGAGAGAGGAATAGCGACTGCAACAAATCTGAACTCCGAGGAGTTCCTTGGCAAGCATGTACTGATATCCAGACTCCCCTAAAATGTCTCAGTCAGCCTGACAAGAGGTGCGGGTGCGGCGGGGAGCCATTATCATTTGTAGAGGGTGTGTGGTCAGATCAGTGGAGCGGAGGAGGAAGCTACTATTGGGGTCCACTATAAATCACAGCATCCTACCTTGATATGTCTGTAAAGAAATCAGTTTCCTACAAGGCTTGCAAATCAGTCTTACTGCTTTGTAAGTCCTGCCTCACACACGATGGTAATTCCTTTGATACAGGATTTGATCGATGGTTTAATATACAGTAGACTCTCCATTAACTGGAACTCAAGCAACTGTCAAAATGTTTTTGCCGGTTGCTTGAGCTTTTTGCTGGTTGCTTCAATTCGGGTTAATGGAGGGAGGGTCTACTTACACGTGTCCGGCATCTGCCAATCCCCATGGGCGCCAGGTAACTGTATTAAGCAATAAACAAGGTCTACATTTTAATAGCCCTCTTGATCCCTGTCCTCCAACCGTTCACTTACTCAGGTATACCTCATAATACTCTAACATGGAAGTGGAATATCCCGACGACTAAATTCCATTATTTTAAGAAAGAAAAGGCAAGTATCAGTTCCAGTTTCACAAGTTAAAACTTTTATATGGGATACTTTCTTAAAAATAGTAAGCATCTTTCTCTATACCTCAGTGAAGAGTGCCGGAGTTTGTCACAAAGCTACTCTCTGGTTCTGAGTGGGTTGGGGTTATGTGTGTATGTTTTAGCATAGTCCAGCCACTTCATTTTATGTGACAGGACTTAAAACTTCATCAGAATTTTTATTAAGAAAGGCAGCTAGAAGTACTGTATTATCATGGTGGAATATACTATTAACTGCATTTAAGAAACCAGCTCTTATGGTCAGATTCTATCAAATGGAAATTCGCGAATTTCAATGTCAGCCATGGTAGCTCGTGTGATTTCCAACATGGAAGGAGTCAGTGCGTCAGCTTGGGCTGTTAGACAAATGATGCCATAACTGAACTCTGTAAGTCGGAGAAGGGGATGGAGAGGATGATGTTTGGGGAAATCACGTGTACAGCCAAGTGCAGCACGAAGGCCAGTATTGTCACGGGGGGGGGGGGGGGGGGGGG
>PVJL010001187.1:70823-140158 GCA_004026885.1 Lyroderma lyra | reverse complement strand
GGGAACACAATACGGACTCAGGCAAGGGAAGGTCTAGGGGAGAAAATGTCTGGTCAGCGTCTCAGGGACCCAAGATGGCGCAGCAGCCAACACGGCGCCGCCTCGGCCGTGAGCACAGTACAATTACAGCTACGTTCCAGACCGCCCGCCGGGAGTTCGGAACTACAGATACAGAGGGGAGGCCATAGCGGGGTGAGGGGGGGCTGAGACATGACAGACTGGCCCCGAACTCCACGTGGAGGGTGAGAAGCAGGCGGGACCCCGGCCCCACACCAGCCCCCCAGTTCGGAGCACTGGGGCCGGGAAGAGCAGCCCCACATCCGGCTGTGAAACCCGGCGGGGCCCCCGACCGCCCTGGTGGGACGGAGGCTGCAGGAAACCCGCTCGTCCTCGCGAGGGCCGCGCACAGACCCCGTCACGCGGGTGCTCACCCTGGGCTCCGGCGGAGAGGCGGTGACTCGGGGGGCGTCGGAGCCGTACGGGGGGGCAGACTGAGGCGTGTGCCTTCCGGGGAGGGCTGGGGGACAGTCTCCACTTTCCCCGAGTGGGGTCCTCCTCCCCGGCAGCCGGCTGGCGGGCACCATCTCTCCTGCGTTACGCCCGCCCCCACCCGGCCGAAGCTGAACCTGATTGGTCGGCTGAACTGCACCCACCGGAAGTCCGCCCCACCCAACCCCCAGAGCCAGAGGCACTTTCTAAGTTTCTCCTGTGAGCGACGAGTCCCGCCTGCATTGCAATCTTTACTGGAAAACCATGGGGGCATCCGCAGGCCCCAGTGGGTGGCAGCTGGTCTCACTGTGCTCTGGAGACTGCTGCTGAATAGCTCCGGGCACAGCACTGGCATCAAACAAGAATCTACAGGAACACCCAGCGCAGGCAACCAGGGAGGCAGTGCCAGGGCCCTACGGGGCACCTACCACATAAAGCTACCGGGCAAGAGTGGAACACGTAGCACGTCCACCTAATACATAGAATCAGACACAGAGGGGCAGACAAAATGAGGAAACAACGAAATACATTCCAAGTGAAAGAACAGAAAATTCCAGAAAAAGATCTAAACGACATGGAGCCAAACAACCTATCAGAGACAGAGCTCAAAACAATGATTATAAGGATACTCAAGGAAATTGGAGAAAATTTCAACAAAGTGATAGCGAAAATAAAGGAGATACAAACCATAAAAAGGGGCCAGGCAGAAATAAGGAGTACAGTAACTGACATGAAGACTAGAAGAGAAGCAATCACCAGACTAGATGAAGCAGAGACTCTAATCAGTGATTTGGCAGAAAAGGTAGCAGAAAACACCAATGAGAACAACAAAAAGAAAAAAGAACCCCCCAAAAAATGATAGTTTAAGAGACCTCTGGGACAACATCAAGCATAACAACATTCACATCACAGGGGGACCAGAAGGAGGAGAGAGTGAGCAGGAATTCCAAACTTCCTTGAACTTGAAGAAATAATGACTGAAATTTTCCCTAATCTGGTGAAGGAAGCAGACATACAAGCCCAGGAAGCACAGAGTGTCCCAACAAGGTGAACTCAAACAGGCCCACATCAAGACACATGATTAAAACAGCAAAAGTTAAAGGCAAAGAGAGAATCCTAAAAGCAGTAGAAGAATGACAACTAGTAACTTATAAGGGAGCTTCCATAAGACTGTCCGCTGATTTCTCAAGAGAAACTTTGCAGGTCAGAACGGACTAGCAGAAAATACTCAACATGATGAAAACCAAGGATCTACAACCAAGATTACTGTGTCCAGCAAGGCTAGCATTCAAAATTGAAGGACAGGTAAAGAGCTTCCCAGACAAGAAAATGCTAAATGAGTTCATCATTCATTACCACCAAACCAGTATTAGAGGGACTTAAGATTGGGGCTGGGGGGGTGGGGCCGCAAAATTATGAATAAAAAAATAACAATAGCTACATATCAAGATACTTTAGTTGAAATGGATTAAAACCTCCAATCAAAAGACATGGAGGGTATTATACTGAGTGGAGTGTCAGAAAGAGATAGACAGATGCAAGTTGATTTTGCTTATAGGTAGAGTCTAAAGAAAATAAACAAAATAGGAACAAACTCATAGATACAGAAAACATTTGGATTGTTGCAAGATGGGAGGAGGGTTTGGGGCAGGGGGTGAAGTAAGGAGAAGGGATTGAGAAGTACAAACTTGTTGTTACAAAGTAATAATAGTTATGGGGATGTAGGATGCAGCATAAGAAATATAGTCAGTAATAGTGTAGTAACTGCCAATGGTGTCAGACTTGTTGGAGTGATGGAAGGAGGACTGGAGAGTGGATGAAAAAGAAAAAGGGGGAAGAAATTAAGAAGTACAAATTCATAGTCATTATTCAGAATAGTCATGGGGATGCAAAGTACAGCATGGTTATACAGTCAGTAATATTGTAACAACTATGTATGGTGTCAGATGGGCTCCAGATACATTAGCATGATGACTTTGTAAGTTACATAAATGTCTCATCACCATGTGGTACACCTGAAACTAATACAATATTGTATGTCAAATGTAATTGAAAAATAAAAAAATTATTAAACTGGAAGAAAAAAATGTCATGAGGGTAGATCTCATGGTAAGTGTTCTTACTGCAGTAATTTCAAAAAGAATATGCTATATATTTAAGCCAGAATTCTACAGGTCACAGAAGAACATGTCTAATATGTAACAGAGTCAGTGCTTGAGAATATACCCAGTAAACTTTTCAGAGGGAAGCACATTAGAGGAAAATGATAAAAAACACTCTGGAACTTTGGTTCCGGGGGAAAAGAGTAAAAAACAATGGTGCATCAAGCCTTTACAAATGTATGGTCACCTGGGTATTAAACTGAGATATACAATGGAAGAAGGGATTAATTTAATAATACTTCTTTTTAGTTTTGTTAATTCTCCATGACAGTGAATGGAATGAAAAATGTCTCCAGCAAAATGGCATTAGTAATTTCTCTTGAAATTATGAACTTAATTACTATTCTAAGCTGGACATTAAAGCATACTCATTATTCCCAAGTCTAAAGTCCTAACATTCTGTCATAAATTAATGCAAAATGGTTAATATCTTGTTCTTTTTTAAATAGACAAAAAATACTTCATAGTCACAGAATATGTCTACTAGAAAGAAATGTTTTTAATATCATCTTTAACATATTTTTAAAAAGCAACAATCAATAAGGATCCTTCCATTGTTGATACAGATTTAAATGCTGTCATGAAATTTATCAGTTACATTTATAATCAATAACCTTCCAGTCACTGAGTTTAGAAATTACAGTATTTACTGAGCTAAACTCTCTCACAAAATAAGGCACAACTACATGATCACAAGTAGTAAACACAATACAAATAATGAATCCAAAAACTGAATGAGAAAAGATTCATGCAACAGTCTCTACAGAAGATATGAATGTATGATCCAGTCCAAAGTAGTACAGAATGTCATATACATAACTGCGTATTATAATGAATTCATTACTCCTACACAGAAAGAACTTAGCTATTTCCAATTCTATTTTGTACAATTTTACATAAATTTAGTAAGTTTATGCACAATATTCACATCTGCAACAATAACAAATTGATCGTTAAAATTCAGGCAAAGGGCAATTAAGACACCATAATGTGTGGCACATTATAATTACAGACTACCATTCATCAAGCTCGTGTCTAGGAATACTAAACTGATGGCACATTTAAATCTTGTGGATCAAGTCATCATGATTTTATAGTCAAAGTGCATTAAAAAAAAACTGTTACAGGTCATGAATATCAAAATATGTGATCATAATTTGCTCTCCACTTAAAAGCTAAACATTTTTATGCAAATGCAAGGTTTAAAGGAAAAAGTGGCTTCAAAGTTCTCAAAACTGTCAAATAATCCTAAAGCCTTTTTAAGAGAATTGGGAAACTGGCCAGCTTGGCAGTCGCTTTCGAACCCTGCGGTGAGGAGACTATTACCCTAGCTAACTCCACAGTAAGAGGTAGTTGAAGAAAATGTTGTCTGTGTACTGCTTTGAGGTGTTTGCGTTTGTTTCCCTCCCTCTTCTTCAGAATGCACACACCCCACACCAGCGGCTCTGTCCCCTTGCCACTGCCAACGGTCCTGTAGGTGCACGTGGTGGTAGGAGAGCACAGCAGGACCTGGTTTGCGCTCCCGTCTCTGGGCTGGGGTTTGGGACTGACTGGCCTGGGATGCCCGTGCTTGGGACGAGCGCCAGGCCTCCTGCACCCTCTACCCCACTAGCAAACGGTACCCGCAGATGTCTCAAACTTAGAGTCAAGAAGGACTCAAAAAATGACTTTTTTAATTAAAAGAAAAAGAAAACCCTTTTTGTTTCCCAAACACCTTAAATTGGTGAGAGTTAACGAAAGCGTTAGGTTTCATTCCTAGTAGTAGAACAGCCCGTGGTAAGCTATTCGGACCTATGAAATGAGATCAGCTAGACGAAAACTCGGAAGCCCCTCAGACACCTACGGTTTTGTTTATTCTCCCCACAAGTATTTTTTCTGAGCATGTGAGGAGAAAGGAACGAGGGAAAAGGTTTTCGGTGCACCCAGTTAGGAGAGGAAGTGAACCAGTACTCTAATCCAGAAGAATGCTATGAAGTTTTATTATCGGAAAAGAATTAGTAAACACTGGTGCTGTGGATATCCATTTCCCATGTATTAAGTCACTTATGTAAGGGTAGAATCGGGACTATCTGCAAGGATGCAGAAGTCTATGACAATGCATAGATAACTTTAGGTCAATTGATGGTACCCAGGCATGATTTCTAATGAGGAGCCAGGTTCTTCATTGTCTGTGCGGAAGGACACGCGTTCACCCGGGTGCAGGGCTTCAGTCAGGTCCTTAACAGACTGACAACGGGTTTGCTTAAACGGGCTTTTTAAAAAAATAATTAAAGGAGTATGTGGCAATCTCTTTTAGTTTATACACGTTGTAGGTACAACATAAACATGGGAATTGCATTTCGGCATGATATGTGAAAGCAGGTGTATATTATAAACGACTTACTATAAATGAAATATTAACAGGAAGTATGCTTTCCTGCTATTATTACCAAAGAACTGTTGAGCAAATAGTTTCTTCTCTAGAAAGGGTAATAAACCAATATTAATGACTTCTCTCTTCAGATGTTTCCCAATTTTCCAAATTAATACGGCTGTGATAATTCAAAGTTTAATTTCATTGTTCAGCAAACAAGCCAATCTTTAATTAGCTATTCTATTTCAGTTCTGATTGTAACTCTGAGATTCTTAAATACATTTGTATTTGCTGAACCTTTTCTCCAGCTGCTACTTCAAGCATTATTTTTGCAAAGTAAAAAGACTCACCAGTTGATTTGGAACCCCAAATTAAACTTTACAGCTTTTAAAAATGCTTCCCCACTAGGTAAGCAGAAAATACAAAGTAGAATATTTAATGCCTCCTTACCATTTTGTATTTTGTTTTCACAGATAAGACCAGAGCAGTATCAGTTACTGGCTTTAAGAAGCAAAAATTATTTAACAATTACAGTGAAGCTGAGCTATGCTTGGGAAGGTTAAACCAAATAAAGGTCAAAAGCAGATCCATTAACAAAGGAAATTCAGGGGGGTTCCCTTGTGGTGTAGTGGCTGGGCTTCGGTGCTCTCCCCGCCACGGCCTGGGTTCGGTCCCGCTCAGGGAACCAACCAAAAAAAAAAAAAAAGAAAAAGAAAACTCAGCTTCCTGAAGATGCTGGAGACAAAAATGGGGGGTATATGAGGCCGGTCTCAGAAGTCTCCCCACTCACAAGAAACTGGTGCTGGGACCACGACACACGGGGGTGCGTGTGGGCAGCTTTGTGGGATTCTTAACAGGGGATATGTGGGAGCTTAAAAATGACGTAGAAAAAAAGGAAAAAAATTACCCCCAGTATTTAGAGTACAACCGCAGGATAACCATAAAGTAAGCAAACTGGTTTTACAGAGGTTTTCATAAAATCCACCCAAGAGAATTTAATCAGTACTGTTAAAAACAAAAACCATGTTTTGAGCTCATGGTTAGTATAGATTTTAATATAAACCGTGTTTAGAACACTTGAGTAGTAAATTTATAACATAACAATGTAGCAAAGGCATGGGCCTATATATTAAGAAAAAAAAAGAGAAAGTTTTATAGTTCTGTGCATAACTTCACAAACAAGAGTATTTAATATATTTAATGTGTTACTGTGCAACATACATGAGGTGACAACATCATCCATGTACATTTCTGTACACTCAATTGGGAGAAAGAAGTACGTTATGGACATGTACTCATGTTATTTGTTAACAATGAGACTGAATTTAAAAAAATACATTGCTATTTTCTGTCCAAAGTTTATTTACATTTCATTGGCTAATTCTAGGCTTGGCATGAAAGCGGTTCCAGGGGTTAAATGAAAAAAAGTAATGAAAGATGAGCCCAAGTCTCACAAAAATAGAGGAGTTTTACTTGATATTGACAACATTCCAAAATATATGAATTCTAAGTTGGTCTAGTATTGCAACCACTGTCCAAATCAAATAGTAGTCCAAGACCTCTATTAAGTACATTTATTAAAAATCTAATGTTAGTGTAATATTACTCTGAAGTTGTGACAACCCATTATCCTTGTAAGTCATTGAAACATGCATCACAGACACGAACAGGCTTCTTGGAGGAGGGGGTTAAGGCATTTTTGGCTGAACACTCAGCACAGAAGATATTTCCACACTGTCTACAGTGATGCTGTAAATGACAAAAATTAAACAAGTTTAAGCATAGAAACTGCACCAAACACATTATGAGACAAGAATACTGAACACTGCACTGTAAAGGTATATGAACTTTCAAGTGGCTAGTGTATCATTTCATGGTATTTTAATATGTCAATTTAATCCTTCACTGAAATGCTTCCGATATATCAGATACTATGCTAAACTTTTAATATGGATTTTATCAAGGAATTCTCAAATGAAACACGAGGCTTCTAAAAAGTGTTGTTAAGTACCTCTACCAGGTAAAACACTATTAATATTACTATTTGCCAAATGTTTCAAGCATAATCTCTTCAATAGGAATACAAACTTGAAACATCACACGGTGGTATTATTTAGAACAAGCGTGTCCAACCCACAGCCCGGGGGCCACGTGCGGCCCAGGACGGCAGCCCAACGCAAATTTGTAAACTTCCTTAAAACAGTGTATTTTTTTGCAACCACATTTTTTAGCTCAGCAGCTATCATTAGTGTTTTATGTGTAGCCCAAGACAATTCTTCTTCCAGTGTGGCCCAGGAAGCCAGAAGATCGGACACCCCTGTGTAGAAGAAATTTGTTTTTTATCTCTACTTTTTTCTTCCTTTAAAAGAACCCAATGATGCAATCAACAGCTTCGACTGAGTCTTGGGTCTCATGGAATCAAACTGGCACCTGAAGGGGATGTGCCACTACCGGCGGTGTGGGATTGTGGGGAAAATAAGGAGCAGGCCAAGTCCTGTGTCAAGCTGAACTTGGAGAAGAGTGTTTCTCAAAGCCCTGCAGACAAACTTCACTCATTACTGCTTTTATTTTTTCATCATCGCACCCAACCTTTTACCCCTTCTCATCATGTTACTAACGACTTTCATAAAAGAGAACTTATTATAATACAAAAATAATAGAAGGGAAATAATCTGATGTTCATTTGACATGCGCGAGTTTTCTCTTCCCCATACATTTAATCCACCCTTTCATTCCTTCATCTGAAAATACTTACTAAGCACTGGAAACTGGTCCAGGCACTGGAGAAATGCCAGTGAGTGGAAGTGACTAGACTCCTGGCCTCATGAATGCCACATTCTAGTTAGATGAACAGAGTCAAAAAAGAACCCGCTGCTGACTGAAACGCACGAGTCTAACATCAGCGGACCGTTCAGAAAGTGGCTGCTCTGGGGAGCCGTGGGACCTACCACTAAAACAGAAGCCGCCGCGTCCGTGCTACCCCGGCCCCCACTCCCTAATGCCACCTCCCCACGCCGCTGCTCACCCGCCTCACGGTCACGGAGAAGCCCTTCCCGCAGGCCATGCAGTTCTGCACCTCGTTGTCCTCGGCCCACTTCCTGTTCAACGCCTGCGTCTGCTTGATCTGGGGAAGAAGTTGCCGACACGTGATAACGGTCAGCGTTTTAAGGAATGATGGGCGCTTCCTACTTTGGAGCCTGAGTTTTATAAAACCTGGCTGCGTGCAGCATGGGATAAAATGTTACAAATCAGAAATACCTTATAGTCAACTTCTGTGGTCAGAAACTGCCCCGTTCTTAAGTCTGAATGACACATCAACCAACCAATCAGATTAAGTTTTGTTCCTCAAAGGCGCTGCCAAGTCCTGCCCTCCGAGGTCCCACCCAGCTACCGAGCCCTAAGGACAAACCCCGCCTTGGGGCTCCTACATTCAGATCACGTCTTCAGCGCGCAGCAGCTCGGCAGGTCCTCGGGCTCTCGCGTTTCCCAGGATCTGTGAGTGCCACGGCTCTCGGACGACTCCCTGGGGACTCTCGGACGACTCCCTGGGGGCTCTCGGACAAGCTCTTTCCCTCTCACAGTTAATTTCCCGTAATACACACAATACTGCTACATTGACAGTAGCCACTCAAAAGTACTGATTAAATATATGAGGTTTTCTTTCTAGGTGAGAAATACGCTTTTCACTACAGGGTCAGCGCTGCCTGCCATCACCACACCACTGACCTGAAGGGACTGGTTCTCCCTGCCCAGCTCCTGCACGGCCGCCGTCGTGTTATCCAGCTTTCTCTGCAATTCCAGTACTTTGGTTTGAAGCTTTTCTATCTCACCTTCTCCTTTAAGACACCTAGAATTGATTGCCAAGAGATCATTTTTAAATTATCGTTAAAGACCCTTCCCTTCTAGAATACAGATAATGAACTACTTTAGTAACCTTAAATATAATGCATTAATTTCAATTATTTTGAGGGTTAGTTTTTAAATGGCCACTTAAATTCCTTTATGCACTTTTATCAACTCTTCTGTCTTAAACACATGGGGAACGTGGCCATCTTTCTGTCACACAGAATGAAAACACACAGACTTTCCGGGACATCGGTCACCTCTCCAGCAGGGCTCTCCTCTCGTCCTGATTGTTCTGGACCGTGGCTTCCAGCACGGCGATCTCTCCCCGTAAGTCATCCGTCTGCTTCTCGAGCTCGCTGACCCTCCGCTGGCTGGACTGCCATTCCTTCTTCACGGTGCCCAAGTTCTCGTTCAGGGCTGTGATCTGCATGGCAAGTTTAGTTTCGTTTTCTTCATGCTGTTTCATTCCTACTTCTTTCTCTTTTATTTCAGAATGCTGAGGAAAGAAAACAATGGTGTGGGGGAAATCCTATTATAAAAGTAGTGCAAATTAAATTTGTTAGTTATTGAATTTAAAATATTGGCCACGTAAACAATACTGCTTCTTCAGGAAGGAAGGCAGGACAGTATATTTCATTATATACGAAGAAAACTGAGTCCACAAACATCTGCGTCATCTGAATTGACTCCAATGCCCTAATGCTGAAATGATGGTCAGCAGGCTTCTGATTAGATCAAGCTAAAGTAAAGCAATTTGGGATTTTCCTTTTTTCCGCTAGAGCAGGGAAAGAGCACGTAGGGAGGGATGGCTTTGCCCTGCAGACAAAGCCAGCATATTCTTGTCTACAATTCCACATAAAACCCGACCTGCGTCAACCTGCCAAAACCCAGTACAAACCCTTCCAATTACTGTGTGAACTGAAAGGGCAATTCTTCAACCCAAACCGCAGCTGTCAAGGTATCTGGGGAGATCGGGACTTCCTGCAGTAAAGGGAAGCTCGCTGCTGGCGTGCATAGCTTGGGGAAGGAAAAGCAGACGCTGGTCATCGCAATTTCAAACGCAAGTCTCCGCTCCCTCTTAGCCACACCCACTTTGTCCAAGGAGATGAGTTTAACGTGGTTATGAGAAGGCACGCCACTCACCACCACCTACAGAGCTGTGGGCGTGTCTTCCGGGCACTAGAAGTGTTATTTCTTTTTTTGAATTATGTTTTTATTGGATTTTGACTTAAATAAACCAGAATGTAATTACAGAATAAAATATATCCAATCATACACCAGCTATTTAAATAACTCAATCTCACTTATTACAAATTAAAATGCTGGTGAGGCTCTGACTCCTCCCACGACTGGTGTACGGAACCGAAGACAAGCCCCCTGCCCATCAGTCACTGACCAGCTGAGCTTCCTTCTCAGAAAATTCCTTTCTGAGCGCCGCCGCCTCCTGCTTGCCCTGCTCCTGGAGCCTCTGCTGATTCCTCCTCTCCTGGTCCAGGGCTGCCTTCAGGGCGTCGACTTCCCCTTGAAGCTCTAATTTCTGCTGAATGAGAAGCTGCCTGGCATCCTTGAGATCTGTTACCTCCTGCGGAGAAGGCCAGAATAAATCATTCTTTCTAGTAGATACTTCCAAACAAAGCTGAAATTTATGCAACTTATCACAACAGCACACACAACATGAGTCAGCCTCTTCAGTTCAGTATTTCAAGAACAACTGGGTAAAAAGAGGCAAGATTACTTACTTCCTGCTCAACAATCTCTTAAATTCAAGTGACAGTTTGTATGTTCTGATTGAATGATGCGAAAAATTTCTACCCTCTATTTCCCTTTCTTCACTTAGCAAGTGTTTACTGGTCACCATTTAGCATCACACACTGTGTAAGGTCCTGGGGATGTATTCAGAAATAAATAAGATACACTTCCTGCTTTAAGGAAGTCACAGCTGGGAAGAACGTAAGGACATATAGCGATAACTAATTATAATGCAAAATAGTACCATACTGGTAGACATAAAAGGTATTAGGAGAGCACTCAAGAGAGAATCTAACCTTTCTCTAAGAAAATGAGTAACATTTCCCAGAGCAAATTATAAACAATTAGGTTCTTCAACTAGCACCCTAGCTGTGCTTATGACAGGAAAAAGGTTGAAGTGATTAGTAAAGGGTTTTAGGAAGAAAACAATTGAAGAATAGAATACCTTAAAATTTTAACTCTAAACTCTTATACATTTTGAAGCTGACCATCTACAAGCATAATTTTCTAAATCCATAGCTCTCTTGATTATCATCTCAACAAAATCTAAACTTTCAGGGTTACTTTGCTTTATACAGTAACCTGAAAACAAAAGTAACAGTTTCAGTATGTATACAGATATCATGCAACACAGGAGTACTCTGAGAACAAGACAATTTGTCAAAAACCACACAACAATGTTCCAGGGACACAGTAGGTTCTCAATAAATAAATAACATATGTATATATGTATATATATTTTTAATTTAAACAACCATAATACAATACAGAAGGACAATGACTATCTTAACATACCTTCATACTTTCTTGCTTGTGGGACTTAAGTTCTTCACTCAGCTTAGCAATTTCTTTTTCTTGTCTACACTTAATTTCCTCTGTATCTGCCAATTTAGATTTTTCATGTACTAGTTCCTTTTCTTTCAGTGACTGTAGAAAAATTATTTATTAAAAATAAGTTTAAAGTAAACACTTAACTGAAAATTAATGTACTAAAAAGACTGCTACTATTTATGACACTGTTTCTGCCCTTTCTTCCTAAGTGAGCAAATTGCTCACCTTCTCTTGCCTCTGTGTCCTTAGTCACAATGTGAATAATAATAAGATCACAGTAAGGACTAAGTGGTTAGAGTTAATAGTGTAAAATGAATCAAGCCTGGCCAAAGTAAAAGTACTTCAAAGCTCAGTAAAAACTACCATTCTTATTCTCAGTAATACACTTACCATTGTAATTATTATTACCATCGCTATATACGACACTTAGCTACGAGCATTATATGTTATCTAATTTAATCTCTATACTAAGTAGCTCTTTTTTAAATATATTTTTTTATTGTTAAGACTTATTGGGGTCACATGGGTTAGCAAGAGTTACATAGGTTCCAGGTGTACAGTTCTGCAGTGCGTCGTCTATTTGTTGCATTATATGTTCACCACCCAGTGTGAGTTCTCTTTCCACTAAGTAGCTCTTTTTAATCCTCATTTTATAGGTAAAGAAACAAAGGTTTAGGGAAGTTAAATAGTCCGTAGACATAGGAGCAAAACTAAAACAAGGCCTGCTCAATTTACAGCCCTTGCAAGTCAAGGCCTAAAAACAAGAGTCCTGTCAGAATTCTCTAAAGTTGAGGCACAAATAATAAATTTCACTCTAGCTTCACCAGCTCCAACCCTACAAACCCCTCCCCCCACTTTTTTAATTGAAGAGACATTTCAGAAATTGCACAATTTACATATACCATGAACTTCAGGAATTGTACACTTCAGAATACTATCCTATCGGCTGATGAAATTAATATGATTTCAATTATGAAACCAAAAATAAAATGTTACCTAGAATCTGAATTTCTTTTTCATACAGAATTTTAACTGATTTTTAAATGTACTGAAAGCATATAACACAATGCTTTCAACTTTACAACAGCATCATTCACACAGAATAGTCCCTCTTCTCAGAAAAAGCTGGTTCTTAATTTTAGGAATTCTTAACAAGCTTAAGAATTATTTCTGGACCTCTCAGGATCTAATTCACACATCTAGAGGATAACATGTTATATAAGAAATAGTTGAAGAGCTATAGCATATGCTTTTGAATAACCAAGGGTCCATGGGATGAAAAATGGATTACCGTATTTTGCCGTGTATAATGCACTCCCGTGTATAATGCACACTCATGTTTTGGGCCCCAACTTGCAAGGGAAAAACTCTTTCATTTTAATTTTTTAATTCAAATTTTCATTTGTTTATATTTAGGTACTTGTTTTCTGTATTACAAAGGAATTTTAGCATTTATTTTTTAACATACTATAATAGTCCAAGAAATTTTATGTAACAATTACAAAACAAGAACACATACAAGGTACAAGAAATGTTATGTATAAAATTTTCTTATAAAAAAAACTAATTATAGTATTCCAGGGTATTATTTTGCAAATGGATATCGTTATTGATATCTAGAGTTACACTTTTAACTCATAAGTATAAATAAAAGAATTAAAAACACTTACATAGATATGGAATTAGTACTACCCATGTATAATGTGCATCCTTATTTTTCCCTCACACATTTGGGCAAAGATATATGCATTATGCATGGCAAAGTACGGCAATCTGTAAAACTAAAAAGAGCAGTAAGAAAAAAGGGTAGAAATGAAAAGAAGGCTATTTTAAGAAGTACTTCCTAGCACTGAAATTCCAGTTCCCAAAAGTGTTTTCTGAAAAACTGGAAGTCCACCTGAGAGACCCATTGAGAATGAAGGTGACACCTGTATAAGAGGAAGGGGTGTGACCAGATGGCCCATATGGCCACTGCAACTCCAAGACTGCAGGTGAGTGGGAAAATGAAATACCTTTTCTTTTTTAATATCTTGCAGCACTTTAAACTGCTCCTGCAGCTGCTGTTCTTTCTTGGCTGCGTCCTGTTCCAAAGTGGCCTTGGCGGTCTTCAGTTCCTGAATCAATTTGCTTTGGTTTCCAATTTGATTTCTGTTTGAAATCAAGTCCTCCTGTGCTAGCGAAAGCTTCTCTTCTACAGACTTAGGAAAAACAATTCCCCCAATTATTATATGTCTTTTTTTTTTCCAGAACAGAAACAACAGTTAACATAAGCACAGTGGAAAGCAGTAAACTATAAGAAACACAGTAAGTTGTGGGTCATGCCCTTCAATACAGTATGTAAAGAAGCAGGAATGCTGGATAATTAACTTTCCTGCCTACGGAAACCATTTATAACATAAAATACTTACTGAAGCTGAAGTCATTCCAAAGCCTTTAGAAATAATCTCTCCGTATTTACTGGCTAAGTGATGTGAAGGCACATCAAGTAAGCAGGTGCCGTATCACATACACTTGGAGGATATGTATGTGGTTAGAGAGAAGACAAGGAGAGACACGAACAAACTATTTACAAAGAGAGATAGTTAAGTGCTATGCCACGAGTAATACATGCTTTCTACAACCTGGGATGCTCCGTCACTAAAACCTTGAATAAATAAAAAGGGGTTTTCTGTCTTGCAAAACAAAACAAAAAACGGCATTTCACATCTGCCAACCCGGTCAAGTGACCTGAGGGAGAAAAGTCAGCCGACACCTGAGGGTCCGCTTCTGACCACGCCGTGAGCCCATCCTCACCTCCACCTACGCGGGAGACGCAGTGAAGGCAGATGTCGTCAGTGGGCACAGACATTTCAAGGAGCTGAGACTGGGAGGCTGGGCAAGGTTTCTGACCTGTGAGGCGTCATTTGGGGCAGACACGTCAGAAATGGCAGGGACCTTGCCATTCTCAGCTGCTACTGCTAAGCAGCAGAACAGGGAAGAGAACTAACTGGAAGACGCGCCTCCACCACTCAGAAGGAGTTCATCCTTCTCACTCTGGAGGGAAGCTCCTTTGAAATGGAGGCCGCAGGTATAATTCGGGAAGGATCCCTGCTGGTTGGGCTTTTCATAAGGCATTCAATAAAAGACAGATGAAAATAAATGAATGAAGACCTATTTAAGGGGCATCTTAGGCTCCTTACAAATAACTCAGGTCACATGCCTTTCTCATATAAATTAAATTTCCATTTCCAGAGGCTTCTAGTGGAACACAAAGAAGCAATTTTAATGCTTCTCCTTAAGGAAGAGATCTAAGTCATTTAGTCCTTTTAGGCAAGCACCTGCCATTGACTGAGTTTACTAGTAAGGTGGCCAGGAGGGTTTGAGATGGCCCTTGACTTAAAGGACCCGACTCTGTCACCTGAGAAGCAGAACCAGCAGCGGAGCATTTGCTATGAAACGACGAGTGTGGGAGCTTCCTGTGGAAGGGGCTTACAGAAGACGCCACGGGAGGTGTGGGAACTGACCTGGGCATCGAAGGAATGAGAGTGATTTCAGAGAAAAAGAAAAACATTTGACAAGGCCTGGTGCACACAGCCGATAGCAATGGTGACCAGGTAACCGAGGTCATGGTCTAAAGCAAGGCTTGCCGGAGACTAACAGTGCCCTCAATCTCTGACCACAAGAACTCCAAAATGCTCATGATTTAAATAAGCCTATAAAATTTTAAATTCACAAGAGCCCAGTGACTAAATCCTTTAAGTCACGTTCAAAATCTGGACTACTCTTTTCTGACGATGCCGGGACTCATGGCTGTCCTTCGCTTCTCAGCATTCCTCTCTGTCATTCCGTGGTAGGCTGCCATACAATGGAAGCATTCCCTTCGAGCTTCCTGTTGCAGACCAGGTTAGTTTCATCTGCTCAGCACCTCCTCCCTCAGGGAGCTCCTCTCTCCCATTCAATGGTTTGGTTGGGGCTATCTGTAACCCATCCACTCCCACTGAAACAGGCAAATCCCTGAGTACACCAACTACCAACCTTGACCCTGAATGAATACCCCAATCCCATTGTACTGTAGCTAACAAGAATGTGGGCAGTGTTTTGTGCAAATTTACAGTTAAATTCTACCTCTACCTTTCCTTGACAACAAATAGCACACAGCACAGCCAATGGGAAATATCCAGTCAATAAATCTAAGTATTTCATAAATAATCCAGCAGATGGGGCTAAAGACCTCGATCGGCCCAACCATCTGCCATTCTACTGGTGTCTGGGTACACAGTCAGCCCACAGATGGCAGCCAGGCCTTCGGCAGGTGTCATGTTGGAAGGTTCTGAGCCTCTCCCTTTGTCTCTTACACGTAACAAGACCATATCACATCGCTGAAGCTAAAGAAAAAGAAGGGCCGATAACCATCTCTTCTTATTCTGGCCTGTAATAACAGCGTTTGAACTTCCCTAGGAATTCACTTCTTTTTTTAAAAGTTAACTTCCTAAGAAGTTCCGATACTACCCATTTTGGAAGCATGAATATAGAATTTGTCAATTTTTTATTTTATAAAAGAAATTCTAGTGAAATGATGATAAAAGAATGAAGCCCGTGAATCAGAACTGAGCCTAGGCGTGGTTCTGTTACTGTGCAGCACCAAGACGGGCCTCAGCCTACACGGATTTAAAGCCTGCACCTGCCCAGGAGGCTGTGGCGCAGAGCACCTGCCCCGGCCTCTGCACAGGCAGGCAGCTCGGCAGCAGGGCCATGCCTCTGCCTTCCCCTTCCGCCCGCATCTGCATGTGAACTATCCTTTCGTGTATAAGGCTACAAGTGTATGATGTCGCTTTCAGGCATAACATCAGGTGCTGGCTTAATGAAAGAATATTGATTTCGGACATCTAAGTCCTGTTAGCATGTTATGTTCTTGGGTAAAATACATCCATCTGAAAAAAAAAAAAAAAAAAGAATGTGATAGGACTTAGAATAAGTTTCGTCTCCTCTGTCCCCTAAATATCCTTCCAATCCTTCGCATGCTCTGTCCTTACTGCTACCAGCCCCAGCCACCACTACCTGCCGTGGAACTACTGCCAAGCCTCCTCTCCAGTCTCTACATTCAGCCACGGTCCCTACAGTCCACGCCTTACCCTGCAACCAGTCACTGGCCCACAATACAAATCTGACCAAATCCTCCCACTGGTTCCTGTTTAGAACAAAGTCCCATGTCTTCCACAAGCCTGCCCTGACTTTCAAACGTGTTGTGAAGAAAATAAATAATAATTCAAGGCTACTTAGAGAGCATAGCAAATAAGATGGAGCTATTTTTTTCTCTTAAGAACTCTTACTAATTTTGAATTTAACCATACATATTTTTTTTTCTTTTTGGTATGTGGGTAGCTCCCTGACTGGGAATCGAACCCAGGCCGCAGCGCTGACAGTGCCAGCGCCGAAGCCTTAAGCCACTACACCATCAGGGAACTCCCTAACCATACATATATTTTTTTCTACTGTTGGTACCATGAAAATTCTCTGACCCCATTTCCTATTTCCTTGTCGAAGCGTTAGTCACCACTGGCTCCTTCACGTCCTTGCAGCCGGTGTGTGTTCAGCCCTTTTTCTCCATCTTGTCCCTCTCATAAGTCTCTTCTGTTCCATCCTCTTTTACATTAACTCCAGTTCTAATCAACTGAGTAGACCCTGATTACTGGAGATTATGGAAGAAGGAAGGGAGAAAGTCTCTTAACTCATCTCCCAATACTAGTTTACCCCAGAGTCCAGTCCAAGCTACTTTTCCTCAGTTTACTCCTCGGCTTCGACACTTCCTTCCCCACCCCCCACCTCCCGGGAGGAAGGCCAGTCATCCCTGCTCAGCATCTGACCTCCACGTGAATGTCTCCTGGCTTTGCCCATTCCAGCTCAAACGTGCCCCGAGGGAAAGGGCTTTTCTCAGGACACTCTGTGTTCAAATCCTGTCAGTCCTTCGGGGTCTGGTCAAGTCCTACCTCTTCCTAAGCCGTCCCCGTAAGAGCCTATTGAAAACTGCAGACTTAGTGTAGGTACATACACATGTTACGTATTTAAGGACTCCGTGATTTTCAGAATTTCCCAATGACGCACTTGAAATTAAACAAGCGGAAACACCCAAACATAAGAAACAAAAAGTATAGTATTTCACCCTGAAAAAAGAAAATGATACCTGAATGCTACATAAAAATTGTTTATCCTTCTTCATATCCTTCATTTTAATAAACATGATACTTGACCTAATCAAAGAGTATTGCCAAGGACAAAGCTTCCGTATGTTTAGATAATGAGAGGTAAGTTTACTTTTAGCTATAATGTCCTAATTTTAATCTGGCATTCCACTAGTCTTGAGAAGGTAACAAATACATAAAACTGAAGTCAGTATTGCCTGACAATCAACCATAAAATTTACTGCATCTTCACAAGTGGTTTATATTTAAAACTCCTCATATTTTCTAACAGTAGTACTTTTTAAAAGTTACTTTTTTTACATAAAGACAGCAAAGTCCTTAGATAAGCTAATAAGAGAGCAATTAACATATTTCTAAATTATTCTGCTATCATAGGTGTTATTTTTAAACACGTATACTTATTTTTATCAGATTGTGTTATAAAACAATTTAATTTTTAAAAAGCCTGTTACTCTCAAAATAATAGAAAATAAGTGTGATATTCCACAAACAGTAACATTCCCTTGCCCATCTGGGTTGAAATCAATCATTGAATTAATGTCTATGAACAACTTACTGAGTTTTATGATATAATATAGTTTACTATACCTTAAGATCCTGCCTTGTGGCAAGAAGTTCCGATTCCTTCCCATAGAAATCAGACTGAAGCTGTTTTAGACTTTCCTGACTTTTTTCATAGGTGTTTTGTAACAGTGATATTTTCTCCTTGTCTGCTGCCAGTTCCTGTGCTGCTTGTGTGGACTGTTGTTGCAGCTTGTTCTCAAGCTCTGTCTGAAACATGCAATAGTTATTTAAAACAGTATGCACTCCAAAACCAATTACAAGTGTAAAATAAACTCCACACAGCTAAGAAGATTCCTGAAAACAATCTGAACCGCATTTATGCCCCCAAATTCTTCGACTTTGATAAAGAGTAATTTACAAAGTTAAAGAACTATAAAATCCAACAAATCCCAATTTAAAGACAAAACCATGAAATAGCAATTAAATGAAGAAATAAAGCATTTCACTGGGAAGTCCTAAGTATTAAGATCTCAGGAGATGGAGATAAACAACCATGTGCTGATGGGAGATGTAATGGTAGAGGCTTTAGAAGATACACAGCTACAGGTTAAACTGAAGGACATTTCTACATGAAAGAATATAAAAAGCCAATACTATGCTGAAGTTATTGTTGCTACTCCTTGAAATATAAGAATAACTTAGGAAATTTCTATAGGTCATCTTTATTATCATCGAGGCAGAAAAAGAAAATCTTGCAGAAGTCCAACTCCTCTAAACTCTAAACATGTCATCAGTCTTCAAGATTTAGGAGATATGCACAAATTAGGACATCATTAAAATACATGTATGCATAGTATGAAAATAAGCATGTGACTTTTAAAATAAATAACTACTTCAATGAATCTGCTATTGAGGTCACTAGCAACCACCTTGTTCTGAAACCCAACGCTCATGTCTTTGTCCACATTCTACTTGACCTCCCAGCAGTACTTGAAGTAGGCAATGATGTTCCCTCTAGAAACCTTCTTCAGCCTGGTTTCCAGGCTACCTTATGCTTTAGGTTCCCTTCTCCCTCACTGGTCATTCCTTCTTAAAACCTTTTACTATAATATTGCTTCTTCTGTTTGACTCCTCGATGTAGGGCTGCAGGGTTGTGTCCCTGGCCCTCTTCAATTCTATATATAGTCTCTTTCCAGGAGATCTCAACTAAACCATTTATTTACAACTGACTCCTGAATTTACATCTCTAGCTCCAGCCTCTCCACCTGAACATTGAGCTCATTTTATCCAAGAACTCCCCTGACCTCTCCACTTGAGTGATTGATAGATATCTCTAGTGGGACTCGTAATTAATGACAGCAACTACTCATCAAAAAGCAACTACTTCCCACAACAAATATGGCCATCTACCCATTGAGTCACAGACCTAGAGTTATTCTTGATTCCTCTTTCCATCATTTCTTATCATCTAATCTATCAGCAAGTCCTGATGATGCAACTTCCCAAACATATTCCCAAATCATCTGCTTCTAACACGTTAGTGGATGCCATCATTACTGTAATGGTTTTGCAATGCGTTCCTTGCTTCATCCTTAATCTCCCTGTAATCAGACTGCACCAGTCTCTGCTCAAAATTCTCCCATCGATTCTAACTGTCCTTAAAATAAAATGTATCCTTCGCTGTGATCTTACACTCTACAAGTCTGCATGTTTATGCTTTGGTCCCTGTCTACTTCTCTGTGCTCATCTCGTATTACTTTTCTTCTCTCCCACTACACTTAACCTCCATTGGTCTTCTCTTTTTAGAAAATACCAAGCTTGTTCTAGCCTTTAAGTCTTTATACTAGCTGTCCCCCTAATCTTTGTGTGGATCAGTTCAGCTATCTTCAGAGAGGATTCTCTGGTCACCCAACCTTTAGTATAAGCTTGTCCAATCCGTGGCCTGTGGGCCACATGTGGCCCAGGATGGCTTTGAATGTGGCCTGACACAAATTTGTAAACTTTCTTATCACATTATGAGATTTTTGGGTGATTATTTTTAGCTCATCAGCTGCCGTTAGTGTTAGTGTATTTTATGTGTGGCCCAGGAAAGCCAAAGGATTAAACACCCTTTCTTTAGTAGGACTCTGTCCCATAACTGTCTTTCACGTCACCCTGGTTAGTGTCCATAAAGACGGGTTCCTTGGCTGTCCATGGCTGCACCTCCAACACCCAGAACTGTGTCGTGCCATAAAACAGGTGACTCGCAGTATTTCTTGAATAAATGAATGACCAGTAGATTTGGGGTGGAGAAGTCTGAAACATCTGGTGGGAGGCTATTGGAATGGTCCAGGGAAGAGAAAACAATGACCTGGGCCAGGCTGCGGCAGTGGGAAATGGGAAGAGGGCGTGGACAGAGAACCAGGGGGGCAGGCTGGCTGAAGCGGTGCTGCCTGCCTACGGGGGAAAGGGGAGCTCATCTCCCCACACTCATGCCACCACCCTTCCATTTCCTCATTCCCATTTGTCATGACGAAGAAGTCCTGAACATCAGACTGCACTGCATTTATACATTTTCCAAAGAAGAATCCTACTGCTTCAACCATTTTTTCACAAATCGAGTGTTCTTTCTCTTTCATCACCTTTACAGCTTTTAGCTGAGCTCTGAAGGGCTTCATTGGATCCTTCATTATCGTTACTCCCACAGAATTCATTCACTCATTTTAAAAATTTATTGATAGTTTATTTGCTAAAACACCATTCTCTGACTTTGAGGAACGCAAACTTAGTACTGAGAAAGTCAAATTTAAAAAATTCAATGCAAGAGTTTGATAATTACTTTAATAGAAGTAAACCCGAAGTCCCAAAGGAGAATGCAAGAGGGCCAGTCATTTAGAATTTATCCTTCACAAATTGATGAGTTTTTTTCTCTAAAACAAGTCTGATCACATTTCTCCCTTCTAAAAAACCTGCAGTCCTCCGATATGAAAAATCTGAAGTGGAAACAACTCTACAACACCTCCTGTGCTACAGCTTCATCCAATACTGTGGCCTTGCATCCCCCCACTTTTCCCCGTACCATGCACTCCAACAGCTAATGTTCTAAATGGCATTTTTTAGCTTTGGCAAACTTTGCTAATATTACTGTCTGTCTTTGAAATGCCTGACTTCCTTCTCCTTTTTTTAACCTTTAAAAATTACAATCACCTTCAAAGGCCCAGTTCAAAAACAAGCTCATTACGGAAGACAGTCAAAAGTATGTATGGTGATAATTACATCCTGACATTATTTTATATAATAACACCAAAAAAAGAATAGAAAATCTGTCTGTGTTATTAGAAATTACTCTCTTATAAAGCAGCATAATAATATTACAAAAATAATGGTCAACACAAAATATTTATTTGTGGAATTAGTTTTTTCTCAACTAATATTAGTCAATTCATAATGACATGACATATTTCATTTGTTCTGCATCATAGGGATTTTACTTCTCTCTTCCACATGCAACAATTAATATGCATATACCAACAGTGGTGGAAAACTCATTTTGTTCAAGTATCAAGTACAGTCCATTTTGATCAACTCTTGATCTGGAGAAGTATTAAAACATATTAAAGAATAAAAAATAGATGCTCAATACTAAATCAGAATAGGTTTGGAAATGGAAACCATTATGATGTAACTTAAAATATCAAACAATTATACTACATGAAATCTACACTACTGAATTTTTTTCAATATTCCCATTTTGTGATTTTTGCTCTTATTTTCCCTTAAAACTTATTTTTAAATTCCTTTAAAACTTTCTAATCTGGAACGCTATATAAATCATGACTTTAACATTAAGTATAGTTATATATTATTTTATAAAAAGATCACTTTATGTCTAGCAGACAAATAATTACTACCAGAATTTTAAATAAGAATTATCTGACAGTGTGGTTACAGTGAATGGGAATCCAGACTTAGGTGTTATGTTTAATTCCATAATTACATACTTTTATACATTTAACTTAGAAATATTTTAAGCACATATAAATTTTTCTTTGTTGCAAATCATCTGTGTTAATATTATTATCTTAACTGTAAACATTTTCTTCCCATAAAGAGTAAACAAATATATCACTACCTTCTGTGAAAGAGCACTTTTAACTTCTGCTTGGAGTGCTTCAATTTGCTTTTTCTTCTGTTCTGTCAGTTGCTTTAGCTCATTTATGTTCCCCTGAAGTTGCTGTTCTTCTTTTTCCTTTTGTTTTAAAGTATTCTGGGCCTCTGTGACTTGTCCCTGCATTGAACTGAGTTCCAACTTCAACTGATGAGAAGTCTAAAAACAAATAAAATCTGTTTGGCATTCATTCAACACACATTTACTTATTCATTCAACACACATTTACTGAGTATCTAGAGTATCTAGGTAGAAACTACTGAGCCTATTGGCCACAGGTAATCAGGAGTAAACCAGAAGAAAAATCCCTGGAACCATTCACTGCTATATGACATGCTGGATTCATCTTCAACATTTGCTTAATTCTGCCTATCTTTTAATGTATGATTATGTATTTGGATAGAGCTTGTAAATGAACTACACTAGTATTACCTTGTATCACAGAAAATAAGACTATCATCATCTATGTTTACATTGCTGGAATGTCTACTGTCTTTCTAGAATATTTTCAAAATGCTAATGACTGTGGCCCATAGTTAATCAGAGAGAATAGCTCCATATTAACTATGATAAAACTAAAATCACTTTTGGCAAATATGTTTAGTATCTATCTGATGACAACAAACTATACCACGTGACAGATTCCTCATTTAGAGAAATGGGACACATTTTGCTACCACCTTGTTTTTACAATCTACTGGCAGATATTTCTGTTCATACTGAGGTTCCTTTGTGGCCAAAGTGAACTACTGCTATTTCCCACCCCTCCAGCCAATGTCATGTTTTCATGTTTTATGCATTTTTCGTTAAGAACCTAATTTGAACATATGACCATATTCAAAGTTACCTTTTAAAAGTTTCAGGGCTACATACAGATGTTTACAGATGTTTCAGCTTATTTCCAATGCAAAGGGAAATATTTTTGTGCAAAACAGGAGACAAGTAATGTATTAATGGTGAGGACTACATTATAATAACCAATGATGAAATAACAGCTAACATTTGACCATTTATTTTGTTACAGTCAGTGTTCTGAGCACTTTGAAATGTATTAACTTATTTAACTCTTCATAATAATCCTATGACATAGATTGTATTATCAGTCCCATTGTACTGCCGAGGGTACTGGCGCACAGAGATTACGTAATCTGCCTAAAACAAAGCAAGACAGCACAGCAAATGAATGGCACAGTCAGGAAATGTTTCTGGACAATCTGGATTCAGAGTTTGGGCACCAAGCCACCATAATTTCATATTAAAGACTTATCAGGATTAGGTTTTACTTCTTTATCCAATCAGATCTCCACAAAGCTACACCACTGGACTCTGGTTGCTAGAATTATGTCTTCAGAGAATAGCAACTAGACATTATAACCATTTATGTACTCATTTGCCTGCTTGTTTTTGAAGGAAAGCAACAGAAGCATTAACCATAGAGAAATCTCTCGACTGTTAGGCAGTAATTATCCAAATATACCATTCATATAACTGTCCATGAAATAAAGAGCTCATCAAAGGTCATTTCTACAGAAAGCCTACCAAGATATTTTTCCAACCATAATAATGTTCCTTAATCTAGATTATCTAATTATAACTCTATAGTTAGTTGACTCACTTTTCCATTATCATTAATTACAACCCTCAATTCTAGATCTTTTATTATTAATTAGCTCACACCTTTTCAGTAGTAGGTAGAACACAAATGACTATTTGAAATTATGTATGTGTGATTCACTACATTTTAGAGAAATAAACCTTCCTTTGACAAGCATCAGTGTGAAAATATTTTTAAAATATAAAGAATTTATTATGGTTTACATATTTTATATTACAAAAAAGAGACAATCTTACCTCCTTCTCTTTTTCAAGTGACTTTTTCAGTTCAGTTTGTTCCTTAAGAGTGCTTTCCATCTGTACTTGAAATTGATGCTTCAATTCTTTGCAAGTTTTTTCCTAAAACAATGAAAACTACATTATGCAGAAAATATTTGTAGTAAGTTTAAGAAGTCTGATTTATAAGCTTACTAAGACCCACATAAGGAAATGAACTAGAATCACTGGTGGGTAAAATAGAATACATTCCCCTTTAAATACTTCTGGAGACTATGAGACTTTTTTTTCTCTTTTAGTTTCAATAGGTTTTATGGTACCTCTAAGACATGGTATTATCTAGAATTTTAGAATATTCAATAAAGATTAGAAATTTTAAGTACTAGAATTAAGAGAGTCATCAAGATCTTTCTGGTCTTTTTTCTTCTTTTTCAGACAAGTGAACAACATTGCAGCTAGTAGCTATATTCTCTGTGGGTATGTCCCTGACAAACTTGGTTCTCTCCTGAATCCTGCATCATACCAGCAACAGAGAAACATTGTATATTCAACTGAAAACTGCTTGGGCCTTTGGAAAATTACACACACACAGGCCAATATCTTTTTCTCAAGTTATGTAATTCCAAATCCTTTCCTCAAAAGAGCTGTTTAAAACCATTTAAATGTAAGATGAAAAGCCAGCAGTGAATTAAGCAGAAAAATCAGTACATTTTAAATACAAATCATTTCTACCTAAGATAGTAAATGTAAACTAACCAAATCTAGTATAGCAGCCTTTCCTTTCTGATTTTCCTTTTCAAATTCACTTTTGGAGTTCTGCAAAGAATCAGACACTTTTGATAATTTCTCTTTTGTTGCAGAAAGTTCTGCTGTTAGACTTTCTTTCTCCATCTTCGCTTTCTGTAGTTCTGCTACTGCTGTTTGAATTTTGTCATTCAATTCCTTGTGCTGTATCTTCGTATCTTGATTTAAATTTTCAATTTCTTTTTTAAGAATTATTTTTTCTTCCTCCTGCTTGGTAAGCATTTGTTTAATATTTTCAAGGGCTTCAGATTTTTTCTGTAGGTCCAACTTTGTACGGGATACTCTGAATATTCAAGAAACAATTTTAACAAAATCATGCATAATTTACCATTCCTAATTTACCATTCAAAATTAATACATAATTACTGAGTTTTAAATTTTTCTTGTGTCTTTAAGAAATAAAAATAATTTAACACCATAAAACCGCAAAACCAAAAAAATGCCTTAAATATGTGATGGGATCATTTACTAGATGAAGATGATGTTCCTCAAGTCAAATTAAGTTCAGTGGTAACGCCAAGACCAGCTAAGCCTCCTGACTTAATCCACAATTATCCATCACAATAGATCCCTAAAGAAAACTGTGGATACAGCAGACCCTCTAGTCCATACAGCCAGAAGTTTTTCCACGGATAAAGAACCTGTTTATTGTGTCAGATCCCAAGTGTATAGGCAAAAAGATCTTAGCACTAAAAGGTTTTCCTACCCCAATACAATGGAGGGCTCTGAGTGAGTCCTGAACCATGGGTTAGAACACAGAATGCAAACGGGCCCATTGCCACTGAGTCCATTAGAAAAGGAAAAACCAGTGGGCCTGCCTACAGGGGCCTTGGGAAGGAGAACAAGAACCAATGCAGAGGTGATCTTCATGGACCAATGACTGTTCAATGGGTGACACAGATAATCAGATGTGCTTCCCAAATACACAGGCACTAGAAACTATGATGTTAATAGTGAGGAGAAAGGCCATTTGAGGCACAAAATGTACCTCTATAACCTCAAATTCAAAGTTTCAGGACCTAATTTACTAGCTGTGAGAACAAGAAATTTTTCATCATCTCTCCCAAAACAAGGATGAAACCATGAAGGTGTGGAACAACTTAATTATCATTAACTCTGATGGGTTTTATTTAATTTCCCTAAAGGGTACTTTTGCCAGACTCTCAGCCTCTAACTTCACTCCTGAGAATCAAGGGCCCTAATCCCCTTGACACAGAAGAAATCTATCAACTCAGAGTGGCCTATTTGGCATTTAGAGACAAAGTCTACTGAAGTGTGACAGATCACAGACCTCCTAAGAAGACATCCAGATGAATGGATGAACCTGATTTTTATTCATCAGATTCTGGTGAGTTATGTACCCACTGAAGATCTCATAGCAAAGCCCAATCCAACCATCACCATCAAGGACAATCGAGGCAAGAAACTAATTCTACCTTGGGACTGAAGGGAAAATGTCCCCAGCTTAGCACTTTTATGGCTATACAGCATATGTCCAGAGGTACGTACCCTCTCTGCCACCAAAGACATTTGAAATTTCATTTACCAATTAATCTTTCAGGATCCTAATTGCTTCTAAACTAATCCACCCTTATACTTGTGCTGTCAATGAGCACATTGAGCACTTACTGCAAATGAGAAAAGGGTCATCTTCATGAAGATAATTTATTTCATCTGTTGAAAAACTGTCATACTATACTGATTTTATTAGAATAAGGAATGTAACTACCATCTAAAGAAATATGACATCTAGCATTGACAAAATGCAAAGTGGGTGAGGAACTGAGAAAAAGGCTGTAAGAGGTGGACAGCCACAGGGAAGCTTTCACATTAAGAAGCTATATAAAAAAAAGAGCAAACTAAACCCAAAGTCTAAGGAAGAAAATACTAAAGGTAAGAGAAGAAATAAGTGAAATACAAATCTGACCAAAAAACAAATCAAATCAATAGTTTTCAATAAAATTTATAAATCCAACTACATTGATCCAAGAAAACAGAAAACAAATTACCTCTATTAAGAAAAATAATGAGACATTATGACAGATCCTTCAAGACCTTAAAAGTATAATAGCATCATGAACAGCAGTATATCAATAAATTTGAAGTTCAGATGAAATGGACAAATTCCTTAAAAGACACTAATTACAAAACTGACTCAAGAAAAATATTAGAAAATAAAAATATCCCTGTATCTATTAAATGAATTGAACCCCAAATTAAGAAGCAACCCAGAGAGAAAACTTCAGGCCAGATGTTCATTGGTGAATTCAACAAACATTTAAGAAATAAATAATATCCACCTGCTACAAACTTTTGCAGAAAATAAAGGAAGATTACCAATTCCTTTTAAGATCAACATAACCATGATTCCAAAACCTTGACGATGATATTAAAAGCATCTTGAGAGTATCATGCTAAGTAAAGCCAGTCAGATGAAAAAAGACAAGAACCACACAATCTCACCCATACGTGGTATAAAACAGAAAGCAACAAATGAACAAACAAGACAGACAGACAAACAAAACTCACTGACAGACAACAGCATGCTGGTTACCAGAGGGCATGGAGGTGGGGGCAGGTTGAAGAGGAAAAAGGGGGTCAAATTCACAGTGACAGAAGGAGAATAAACTCTGGGTGATGAGCACACAATGCAATCCCCAGATGGGGTATTATAGAATTGTACACCTGAAACTTAGATAATCTTATTAACCAATGTCACTTCAATAAATTTAATAATAAAAATAGTCAAAGAACATTATAGATCTCTCCCTTAGGTAGTTTAGCTTATATTTCATTCTCCATTTCAATAACCACCATGAATGCATAGAAAATTCTAAATAAAGTATTATTAAGTTACATGCAGCAAATATAAAAAGAATAACACTGGATGATCAAGTGGGATTTATCCCAAGAAAGTAAGGTTGGTTTAATATTTAAAAATCAATGTAACTCACCATATTAACAGAATAAAGAAGAAAAGCTATATAATCATATAAAATATAATTATGCAGAAAAAGAGGTTGATAAAAATATTTTGGTTCCCTGGTGGTGTAGTGGATAGGCTTCAGCACTCTAAACACTGCAGCCTAGGTACTAGTACAGAATGGACTATCCTCAATCTGATAAAGGAATACAGAAAAAAAACTGACCGCTAAGCTCTAAATTAATGGCAAAATATTTAATGTTTTCTGCCTAAGATGAGGAACAATGAAAGGATGTCCACGATTATGATTTACAGTCCCAATTTTACTAGAGATGTCAGACAGCAATAAATCAAGAAAAAAAACACAAAGGCCTACAGATTGGAAAAAAAGAAGTAAAACTATTGCTTTTTACAGATAACATGATTGTCTACTTAGAAAAATTCTAAAGACTCTACAAAACAACAATTAAAACAAGTGAATTTAACAAGGTTAAAGGGCAAACATCAATATATAAATATATATGAATTTTTACACTAGCCACAAGCAATGAAAAAATTAAATTTAAAAAGCTATTCCACTTATAATAGTATTGAAAAAGATAAAATATTTAGATATAAATTTAATAAAAGATGTGTAAGATCCCTATTTTAAAAACAGCAAAATGTTGCTCAGAGAAATTAAAGAAGACCTAAAGAGATGAAGAGGTTTACCATGTTCATGGATTGGAAGCCACTCAATGGGAGAAAAAAACCTTTTATCAACAAATGATCCTATAACGTAATGATGTATGGGCAAAAAGGTGACTCTGGACCCCTACCTCACATACCTCAAACAAAAATAAGGTCAAGGTGAATCCCAGTCCTAACTGTAAAAATGGAAATTATAAATCTTCTGAAAGAAAATTAAATAGGATTCTTCATAAACCCTGAGAACAGGCAAAGATTTCTTAGAAAAGACATAAAACACTAAACATAAAAGAAAAAAATGACAAATAGAATTTAACTAACGTAACTCCTATTCACTGAAAGGTTATCAACAAAAAATGTAAAGCAAAGCTGCCAGGAAAAAGAGCCTGAAAATGTGCTCACACATACACGCAACCTGGCAAAACGCATCACGAAGCTGAAACAGGTCATTTCTTGGAAGACAGCACTGGTTCTCCACTCGGTACAGCGCCTCAGAGCAGAAGCCTCTCTGCTCTTGGGTGATCTCCAGGGTCCCGCAGAAGAAATGCCCTTTGTTTAAATCGTTAAAACTTAACGTTACAGAATTACATGCTTATGCTTTTGTAATAAAAGATTTGGTACAGATTATCAGCTCATAAAAAAGGGCGTTCCTTCTGCCAGACCCTGTATATAAACACCCTCTATTTGTTGACTTTCATTAAGTTTTTCAAATTGGTAAACAACTCAAAACAATTGCTTTAACCCAGAGAAATGAGTACCATCTTACTGCTGAAAAGAGACTAGAGGACTCCAATTTTCAGTCCTTTCTAGTGAAGGTAAGTTAACCATATTATGATGGCTTTATTTTTCATTCATATTAATATCAGCAATATATAGAACCAACACAAAGAAACATTTAATAAATCTTTAAGTACTGTGAGAGTAAAATTGCAATCTTAAGGAAATTTTAATACTTTGATCATAATCTTCTACCTTAAGTAGTTTAGCTTACATTTCTTTCTCCATTTCACATTGCTTACTCAGCTCTGTGGCTCTAAGCTCTAAATCTGTGTTCAGCTGTCTTTGCTGTTGGAGATCCTGCAAAGCTTGCTCCTTGCTTGCTTTAAGTTCAAGAGTATCAGCTTCTAGTTTCTATGGAAGAAATATAATACAGCAATAATGTCAATGTCAATAATTACTAAATACAACTTTTTGTTTTATATTCAAATTGATATTGACATAACATACAAAAGAACCATAAAAGATGTATACTATAATAAAAAACAAATTCTGAAGCCATTGCTGAGTAAAGCAGCTGTTTATCCTGGAATCTTTCAGATGAGTTAGCAGCAGGCTTTACACATGACAGATAATCCCTAAGTTTTTACTTTTAAGAGTTAACTCTCAGTAAGAGAATAAACTGAAAATAAGTATATTTATAACGAGTAAAAATTAACTCAAGTATGAAAAAACTAAGGAAAAAGTTCACACGTGGGCCCACTTAAAATATATTATCCTTTATATTCACAGTTAACAACACTGATGTAATCATTACAGATACTCAAAGCTAAAATGAAACTGTCATGTCATCCTTTTCATTGACATCTACTGACCCTAAATATAAAGACAATTAAATCTCTTAGTCTAAAGATTGTTCTTCATAGTGTAGTTTCTGTCTCATACATGCATATGTAACTGTGTATAGTTCCACAAATTTATAAAATCAAACTTTTAAGTATACAGGTTGAATTATCTATGAGTATAAGCAATGCATTTTCTTGTATAGCTGTAATATAAACTAATCTAGGTACCTGTGGCTCTTACTTGACACTGATACTGGAAATTTGATGTAACTAACATTAACTCCCTAACAATATGCTGAAAAACATAGAAGACTTCCTAAAATAATAATTACAAAATGTTAAAAGATTTAATAATCACAAAAGACATTACTAGTTCTAAATAACTCTTTTAAAAAACATATCCAAAGATAATTCTCATTAGATACTTTTAAGTGAAACAGTTTTTCTGTTCTTTTAAACCATTGCATAAAATAATGGCACTGCTATTATCTCTGGCCATAAAGAAAAGAAGAAAAAATCCATAAACAGAACTGTAAATTTAATAGTTCTTCCACGCTATATTGGTGTGGACATACATGTACACAGCATACACACACCTGACGATCATACAACAGTATACAAGAGCTTCATCTGATGGTAAAGGTATAATATAAACTTGAGAAATTTCTGTCTCATAGTAGTTCCAATGTAAAGGACAAAGAACTCAGGTCAAATCCTTCTCCGATATGTCTGGTCACTTAACCTCTTCAGTAAATTAACATTTTCACTTGGAGTTGTGTTAAAGTAAGAAGCAGTTTATCACAGAGTAAATTTATTATTAAATTAGAAACAAAATCCAAAGGGTACAAATGTAAAGTTTAAGAAAAAAAAGACGTCTACTGTATCTTCAATATTATATTGAAAAAAGGAGATAAGGAGAGGGGAAAGATGGAATAGAGAGACTTTACAACAACAAAAAATGTTAAGTTCCTTGTAATTATAGAGTATATCCCTGGTTGATTGTCTCTTTGAAATACTAGTTATACATTACAATGGAAACCAATATATATGTTAACTGTCATTTGTAAAAGCCATTCATTAATGAAGAAATTAAAAGTAATGGTGGAATTCAAAATTAAGACATAAAAAAATTACAAGTAATTTTTAAAAATTTATTATCACTACTTCACATTTGTTTGCAAATTTAAAATCTTTGATTCCAACCAAGTCATCAGTTTCCATTGCTATAGCAGGAGAAAATATGGCTGAATTCAATTTCTTTTATACAAACCTTAATTTGACCCTCTAATGCTTCAGCCTTCTGTTCTAAAGAGAGGTGCTTCTCTTTGTATTCTTTAAGGTGAGTTTCCAGCTGACTGCAATGTTCTTGCTTATCCTGCAACTTTGTGGTAGTCTGGTCCAACAGAGCAGTGATCTTATTTAATTCCTACAGAGAAGTTCCAGTGAAGAAAATTTTAGTAAGTTTTACTTTATTGTACTGCCCAAATGTTTGGTCAAAGTAAAAACTGAAAACTCTCTGATTTTATTTAAGAAACTATTTGGAGTAAGATCACAGGTAAGTGTAATGATAACTCAGTGGTTAAGTTTTTCCTCCAGTATAGAGGACCTGAACTGAAGGAGGACATAGCCTGAGACATCAAGTTTATATGCACAGAAGTTCAATAACTTTTTCTAGGAAGCCAAAAAATGAAAGAAAAAAAAAAAAAAAAAAGCTAATAACATTTTTATAATTAAATGTTTTAAGTGTTCAAGACACCATTTAAAAAAATAACATTAAAAAATATAAATGATTACATCTATGACACTTGTTCAATCCATTTGGAATATCTAGTTATACAGAAAGAACAAAATAAAAACTACTAATAAATCCACCACCCACAGATTATCACTATTAATATTTTGATAACTTTCCTTCCAGTTCTTTCTGTATGTTAGTTTCCATTTTTGGACTTGTACTTTTAAATAAAAACAGGATCTCACTTTACATACTGTTTTACTGTAACAGCCTTTGTTGTTACATAACAATGCATCATGAAACTGTGACATTTTCTAAAATAGCACTACATTTGACTGCATAAATTTCCATTGTATTGATACAGACCATTTTTTTATCCAAATATTCTATTTTAAATTTTTAGATTGCTACTAAACTTTCTGCATTTATTAACAGAGATGCAAACAATATGTTTAAAGCTGTGATAATTCCCTTAATATAAAGGACCTAAAAGTGAGCTAAATACATAAAAAATACCAAATGTTCTTAAAATAGATTGCCAAACCGCTTCCCCTACCACCAACAAAGGGCTGAATTCACATATACCACCCAGTAGCAGTGTAGAAAAGTGGCTTATCCTTCTGCACCATCTCCCATCCTTTCAGTGTTAAATTCACTCATACACACACACACACACACACACACACACACACACACACATTTTATCTCAATAAGGGCATATTCCATTGTTGTCTTAATTTGCAACTAATTCTTAATGAACTTGACCATTTGCTGTATAGTTTTGATCATTTACTTTTTTGCAGATTCACTTATTTCTTATGTGAAAGTATTTTAAATATCAAGGATATTAACCTTTCATCAGACATACTTCAGAAAATATCTTATTCTTTTGCTATTTGCTTTAGAATTTTGTTAGTATTTTGGCAGAGAAATTTTACAATTTTATATGGTTATTCTTATAAATTATTTTTCATTATAGTTTCTGGCATCGATCTTGTGCTTAGAAGATACTTTCCACATGTGTTTAGCAGTAATGTAAGTAAAAAGCAAGTTGCAGAACAACATACCGAGGGCTGTCTGGAAAAAATCCAGCCATAAATGCCTCTGTTTCTCATATTACGTGGCTGGACATTTTCCCAACAGTCCTCATGTACAGTGATTCTATGTGCATAAAAGAAAAGCATGTAAGTGCATGCTTACAGAAGTCTGGAAGGACACGCCAAATAGCAAACACCCCATCTAAAGAAGAAAATGGGACTGGGGTTTAAGGTAAATATAAAAACAACTTTGTTTTGTTAACTACATATTGTTTTTAAAGATTGGACCAACAACCAGTATTACTTCTCAAATAAAAAACACATTTTAAAAATGCCTACCTGGTCAAAGGTCAGAATAACCTCCCAGCACTTTGACCTTCGCCCTAACTAGCAGCTTTTGCTTTATCTGAAGTACTGAGAAAGGTCACTTCTGTGTTCCCTCCAGCCCTGTGCACTCCTACTCACAAGAAGAGAGTAACTCTCATTCCTGGGATGGGACACGCATTGTTCTCTGCTGCTTCCAGTGAGTGAGCACGTCTGGGTCACGGCCCAGACTGATAAAAACAGGTGTGGAAGTTAGGCACTCCTTCCCAGTCAGTGGCACTTGGTGGAAAGCAACAATTTAACCATTAGGAGTGACTGTTTCAGCTCCACACCAAGTCCCAGACTAGGGGAGAAACACAGTATTAAGAAGGTCAGCCGAAGTGGCACTCCAGCTGCGCTTATCAAAAACAAACATGACAGTTTTGCTCTTTACCTGTCTCACTCCTGCACCTCCCACTTAACTGGTTCTGAGCTCAGGAGGAAAAGAAGGGGAATAAGCAAGTCGATGACAACGATATATAAACTGAGTGTCCCCTTTACACTTGTGGGGAATTAATTTATCTACCCAAACACAGGCTATGCTATGAGCTGCCTCAGGGTCCCCTACCTGCTGTTTATCTTGTAATGCATTTTGCGCTGTGTCCAAATGATTCTGAAGATCTGCTCTTTGAGCAGTTTTTGCTGCTTCTGCTGATAGCAATAATTCAGTTTTGGCTTTAATCTGTAACAAAATTTACAAGTCATTAAATGCACATTTAGTTCTTGATTTCTCCTTGCTTGAACATACATTGCTTTTGTCACTTAATAATTTTAAAAATTAAGTCTTCTGGCAAAAAAAAAAAAAAAATCCATAAGGATTTCAACACTGAGAAGTGTGTGTGTGCTAATTGCCCACACAGGAAGAGTAGGGGAGAAGACCCCTCACACTGATGAAAGGAGGTGCCTACCGAAACACTTCTCGCGCTCTGAAACTGAGCATTCACATACCGGGGTGTCATGTAACTCAGCTAACAAATAATTACAGTAACAAAAAAGAAATGTGCATCCTTGTTTTCCAAGTCCTATTATTTTATTTTTTTTTAATTTCTATTGTTAAATTAATCGTCTGACATTGGTTTGTAAAACTTGCACAGGTTCCAGGTATGCAATTCTCCAGTGCACTGTCTGTGTGTTGCACGGTGTTTTCACCACCCAGCCAGTTCTCTTTCTTGTTTTCAATGGAATTCGGAGTAAAATGAAGAGAATCGGGCTGAGAAACTGTGCCTATAACTGTCTACTATAGTACAGAATAAGAAACCAATGATGACGATAGAAAAAAAAAAATTATGTCTTAATTCCCACCCCATAAATGACTTACTGAGCAAAATTTCTATATTGGCCTCTGAAAGAATGTATGAGGGCTATCCAGAAAAAATCCAGCCAGAAATGCTTCTGTCTTCCATGTTACATGGCTGGATACCTTCCAGACAGCCTTCGTATATTAAAATACACAATGATACCATATGAAAGTATTTATTACAATTTTTACCTTTAAAGTAAAATTTAAAAATCAAAGTAAAAACATATTTAACCTAGAAAGCTAATGGTATAACATCGAACTACTCTGAACTTCAAAAACAATGAGGACTTGACGAAAAACAAAGAGAAGTGAGAACGGCCAGCGGTTCAGGAGGGACCGTTTGCAGAGAGAGGAAAAGGCCGAGCGGACGCTCACCCAGTTGTCTAAACACAATCTTTAACTCCTACTCCTAAATTTTTCCTATTAATAAGAAAAAGAGGACGACAGGGAGGGACAGAGAGAGAGGGAAACAATGTAAAGCACCGATGGCCTAGAATTCGCCATATTCATGCGAAGAAGTCACCCTAAGTTACCTAACCCAACATCACCTGTATGTCGAGCTGCGAGACCTTGTCCTTGCTCTCATTTAACTGACTCGTTAACTCGCCGACACTGGTCTCCAGGGAAAGGACACGATCTTGGGCAGCTCTTAGGTGTGTCTTCTGCTCTTGCACCTGGTCATGCAAATTCTCCTGTGCTTGTTTATGGCTTTCCGACTGATTCTTCAGCTTCTCTGTAAGCTGAGTTACCTACCACACAGGCCAAGACTCCAGTTACGAAGGTCACAAGTGATACAACGAGAACTGAGAAACCCAAATTTAAGTACCATGAGAATACTGAAGTGCTCTAGGATAGGTTATGTCCAATTTTTTTCAAAAAGAATTGTTCACATCTTTCCAAAAATAAGTGAATATCTCAAAATTGTAAGAAATGGCATCCAATTCAGAGAATCCTATTAAATTTTAAATCCATTTCTGTTCAGCTATAATTTACATGAAATAAGTCACCCAAATTAATTGTATAATTTGAGGAGATTTGAGAAATACATACGCTCATTTAACCATCCCCACAATGAAGATGGGGAACATTTTGATAACCCCAAAAAGCCTCCTCACGCCTCTCTGCAGTCAGTTCCCCCCACTCATCTCTAGCCCCAATCACTGATCGGACTGAGTATATTCTGGATACTTCTAAATTGTCAGATATGTGTACTGTAAATATTTTACCTTAGTCTGTGTCTCAGCTTTTGTTTTCATAATGGTACCTTTTGAAGAGTGTATGTTTTTAATTTAGACGAAATCCAATTCATCTGATGTTTTGTTTTGTTTAGTTTTTGCTTAAGTTGACTTAAGTGCCTCCTGAATGTAGGTTCACATTTTTAATCAAATGGAATTTTCTCCATCTATTATGTCTATGAGTATTTTCCTCCTCCCCAATCTTCTGTGGCACTGATTATATGGAGGCTAGATGACATGACACTGTCCCCCAGATCACTAAGGCACCGTGCATTTTCTTCTCTACCCTTCTCCTCTCTGTGCTTCATTGTGCAGTTTCCATCACCCTCTCCTAACGTTTACTGACACTGTTTTCTATCTGCTTCATCTGTTAAACTCATCGGATAAAACTTTCCCTTCACATCTTTTTTCTATCTCTAGAAATTCTATTTGATTCTTTTTGATCGTTTCTGCTCTGATTTCCTTTATTAGTTTTTCTCTTCTATCCATACTCTAAGAACTGTTTTAAAGCACTTGACTGATGACACCACCATCGCTCATTTCAGGGTCCCTTTCTATGGCATGATTTTTCTCCTGCTTACAGCTCACACATTTTCTGCTTCTTCACATCTAGTAATTTTCTGACATGTAACAGCTCGGGATTTTGCTGTCTTCTCCCAAAGAATGTTGACTTTTGTCCCAATAGGCAGTTAATATACTTGTGGTTCAACCAGATCCTTATGAGGCTTGTTTTTACACCTTGTTAGGTGGGTGTGTATTAGTTTTTGCTCTAAGGCTAATTTAGCTTTACTTCTAAGATGTGACATCTCTGGGGTTTCTAATAAAAACTCCCAAGCGTTCAATCATGTCTTTCTTTGCTGACTGGCTAGAACTTGAACAATTCCCAGCCCTGTGAATTCTGATCATTTTTCAGTCTGCAACTGCTAAGAACTGTTCGTCACCTGACCTCATGGAATCCCATCTTGTGGATACAAAGCTTAGGTGGATCCCCATCCAGATTTCTGGAGCTTTTTCTCCCCATGTTCCTTCTGCTCTGATATCCTGCCCCGCAAATTTGAGTGGCCCCAACCTCCCAGACCTTCAATCTCTCACTCTTCAATTCAGTGAACCCACTGTGCTGTCCTCAGATTTCCCCAACCTGCACCACGGTCTGGAAAACGCCTCCAGGACCAAAGCTGGTGGGACCACAAGATTCACCTTATTTGTTTCTTTTTTTCTCAGGGGTCAAAACCCCAAAATGGCTTATTGTAAAATTTCTGAAAACAGTGATTATAGATTTTTTCCTCCACTTTTCTAGTTGTTTATGATGGGAACTAAAGAGGTTTCAGTTATTCCAATGTGGCCAGAAGCAGAAGTACACAGATTTTTATTTATTCTTTTATAAAAAATGCATAGGCTTTTCTGGTAGTATTTGAATGATAAGCAACATCAAGTTGTATCAACTACAAATAAAAACTATACTCTAAAGAATGCTTCATAAAAACTCGTAACCGAGGCTAATCTTGAAATCTAGAGAAAAATCTGTGTTATATTCTATAATGTTCAACTTAGGAAAGTACCATGACCTACTAGTCCTTTAATATTTTCTCATTTAGATATTATACTATCAATTCTTTTCAGTTTAAAAATGTATTAAGCTAAATTCTATGTGTCTCTTAAACTACATACAAATTTTAGAAAAAAGTAACGTCAAAATTATTATTAGCTATAAATTCCGAAGACATTTTCAAAACGTAAGTAATCACTAGGTCTGTATGCTAACCAATACATAGTTAACAACTATCAACTGATTAATAATTCCAGGTTACAAATATATTTTGTTATTCATTCTTTTTTCAGAACAAAGCAAAATGCCTGTAAGTCAATTATGATTATTAATGACATCTCCACTTTTCAACTGAGCTAACGAGAGGAAATAACCCACGGCCAGTCACATAGGCAGGAAGTTACATCCTGGGTCCCGCCCCTGAAATCCCGGCAGCCTCGTTTCACCGCAGCTGCGCTGCCCACCTCTGCGGTCAGTGAGTGCCCTTTGCCATCAGTGCACAATGTAAGAAAGTACTGAAAGTAACCGGAAGGCAGGCTCATTCCAATACAGGACCAGGCGCGACTGGGAGGGAGGAGTGCGGAGGTCAGCCCGGGGCCCAGGGACCACTTACCTGCTCCTGCAAGGCGTGGTTCTTCTCCTGCAGCTGGTTCAGAACAGCAGTCTCCCCTTCACCAGCCTGAATCTTCGCATAAAGATCTTCTCTCTCCTTTTCCAGCAACGAAATGTTTTCCTTACTCTTCTGTAATAAGGCTTCAAGGTTCTGGATCTTTTGGTCCTTGTCGCCAATCTGACGTAGTACTTGTTCCAAGTCATTCTATAAGGAATTGGAAACTACTCACCTTAAGGATGGAGAACTTAAGATGCTTAAACATTAAATGACTGATAGTGAATTTCACCACTCAAACTCTTAGTCTTACTTTCTTTTTACTAATCATTACATTTTCACATGGCAAATTTAATTAAATAATCAGTACAGTATATTTAATAGAAATCTATAGTATTAATAAATTGGAATCTAACCCAAAACCCTTCAATTAACCACATTCTTACTGCAAACTCTGCCCCCCCCCCACCCAGTACCCCCCTTGTTCAACCCTCCTGAGACACACACGGCCTCGGTAGGCCTTCCTCACGCCAGGTACCCCACCCTCGGAGCCTCTGCACTGGTCTTCCCTCTGCCTGGAGCACCCCTCACAGTCACACGGCTCATTCCCTGTCCTTCAGTGTTTGTTCCAACGTCCCCTTCTCATCAGGCCTCCCCTGACCATTTCACTGCAAACTGCAGCCTTCCCCAGTATTCTCCCCCGAATATTCCTTTTTCTCCAAAGCACTTAATCTAACAACACTAAATAATGAATACGTACATTTTTCATGTTTATCTGCCTTCCTCTGCCCCATCGCCAGAACGCACGAGGGCTGTCCGGAAAAAATCCAGCCACGAATGCCTCTTTTGCATACGACATGGCCGGATACTTTCCGGACAGCCCCTTATGTCCAATTCACCTCCTCTCCTGAAGCGTCAAAGCACACCCTTCAGGGGACAAATTCCCATTCACCACCCCACGGAGCATCGGTGACATCACAGCTTCTGCTGCCACCTTAGCGCCCAGTGCCCCCTCCTCCTCTGACACCCTCGGTCACCCCCTCCCCGCCAGTCCCTAGTCCTCCACTGTAAACACATGTGGTGTCTCATTCTCCAGAACATTCGCTGCACCAAGCCCCACTCCGGCTTCCGCCCAGTCCTTCTACAGCTCGCAGGCCAGCAGTAACGCGCAGCCGGCCCCCCAAGCCCGTCGCCTCTCATGTACTCCCCAATCGGAAAGCAGCTTTCATGTGCAGCACTTCACTTAAACCACGTTCAGCGAGGTCACCTCCTCCTCGCTTAAGTGAATGGACAGTGTTCAGTGATCGCCCTGGGCGTCCCCACCACACAGCCCACTTGGAAGTCCTTTAGCTTCCACGCTGCAGCTTCCCTTAAACAAAAGAATAACCATTTGGCCTTTTTTGTTGAAAAGGCTGATAATTCAAATGGCCTCTACCTGAGCTTCTCGAAGTTTCGCAGTCGTGCTTTGCTGGAGAACTTGCTGCTCCTGGTGCTGCTGCTTTGTTTTCTCTAACTGATGCTGCAGTTCTGTGGAAGTCGTTACCTTTTCCTTCAACTGAAAACAACGCAGACTGTCAGCTGGTAACTAAGACAATGTGTCATTCCTAAACGCCTGCAGGCTTCAGATCTCCCCATTTTCCAGTCTGAAGGGAAAACTAAGTTGGGACAATACGTACGACCGGCCTCGGAAGCGCCATCTGCGCGCTCACGGGCGCTGGGGTCCACAACCGACCCCCAGGAGCACACCCCCAGGGCGCAGGCGGACCCGCGCTGGCCCTCAGGCGGCCGCGACCCCGCGGCGCGTGTGCACAGCCGCCCGTCGGCACGGCGGGCCTACCTGCTCTTCCAGACGAGAAAGCTTCAGCTGCAGGTCGGCCACCTGCTGCTCCTTGTCCAGCAGCTTCTCGCCCGAGAGCTGCCGCTGCTCCTTGAGCCGGCCGTGCGCCTCGCCCAGCTGCCGCTCGGCCTCCAGCAGCTTCCGGTGGAGCTGGAAGAGAGCGCGCACGCGCATGCGTCAGCCCGGCGCCGCCGCCGCTCCGCCAAGCGGGGTTTTGTGTCCCTCCGATGTAAGTGTAACAGCTTAATTTGCAGGGTGCTTTGAAGGAACCTAGATCCACGTGAGTTTTAATCACATAAATGGTGATGGGTCACAAAAACATAGGGCGAAACAGCCCAGTTTCCGGTTTTCTTGCTCTCGTGAACTACAGGATCTTGTTTAGACTTACGTATTGGAATCACTTGAAGAACTTAAAATAATCAAAGGAAAGTAAAAAATTAAGGCACTCCGGGCACACGCAGGCCTATTCCAAAGTACTGTTTTACACGGTGCACGGTGATTCTTGTGGTTTAGCTCTGAGCCACCACGACTGACTTCTGGCGCTGGGTACTGAGGAGAGCACAAAGCATTTCCGCGTTCTCAGAAGGGCGCACTGGGTGAGCCTCACTCATTAACGCTAAAATTGTCACCCAGTTAAATAAAGACAGCAAAGGGGGAAATCTGACCTGGAGCTAAGTATCATCACTTTCTCAAATTCTTTATTTCTTCTAATGCCATCAGAAATTAACAGTTACTTTTTCTTGACAAGGGGTAGGTGGGGGAGAGGTCCCCATTAAAACCCATTTTAAAAAGATAAACGTTTGTATCACGTTCTGCAGAATTACTGCACAAGTGCTGGGCGTGCAGAACAAAACCAGACTTGCACGGAGGTAAGGACATGTGACATTGGGCAGCATTTACACACCAAGAATGCTCCTATTTTAAAAATATCACTCTGTCTTCTTTATGGAGAATAGAAGGGAAACTTCAAAGGCGGCTAATACTACAGTAGCCCAGCTCAGCAGTGAGGTGGCTTAGGTGAAGGGTGGCAGCAGTGTAGATGAAAAGAAGTGGACCGATTTGACATATACTCTGATGCCAGAATCCAGATACCAAGCTGAAAGAAAGAAGTTCAACGGCATCAGTTGCAGGTCTGCGGTATGAACTGTGACTAAACCAAATCATCACATGCTCAAGTCACTGTATTAAAATGTTTGTGTGAGCATGTTCTCCAAAATCCCCGGTGCCCCTCCCTCCACCCACCGACAACCAAATAAAGCCCAAATTCCTCAGGCTGCTATTCAAGACCTTCCATAATAAAGCCCCAGACGCTCCTTGCAGTCACACAGTCCCCTCCTATCACACATACCCGGTCTGAAGAGCACGTCAGGGTCCCTTCCTGGTTCTCACGACACTTTGCTACCACTGGTTTCCCCTCGCTACTCCTTCTGCTGGAAGTCCCTCCTGCCTTCGAACGGCTCCTTGCCTAACCCTACTCAGTATTCACAAATTCAAGCATCACCCCTCCCAAAAAGCTTTGCCTGATCACAGAAGTGGATTAAAAAACGATGCAGTACGAAGTACCACGCAGAGAAGCAAACAGGAGAGGAACTCTCCCCAGTGCTCGTAGCACATGGCAGGCCTGGGCAGACTTTTTCAGGCAAGGGCTACTTCTCCAAGTGTCACTGTCCACTAGCTATTTATTATTCAGGTGGTCACCCCAAAGTTTCTTGGTGGTCCACCCGTGGACGATGATCGATGTCTTGCCCATTTTATTGCAATTCTTATGTTCTTTGGTATAGGACAGTACTTGCCTTATCCTCAATGAGATTTACATAATCATTTAAGGTAGGTACTGTGTTCTTTTTCATTTCTGTATCTCCTAACAATAAGGCACAGTGTTGTTTAAAAGCCAGACACCCAATTTGTTTATCTGAACTGAAAGTCAAACATCTAAGTTCGTCACTGATATCCCCACGCCGTTTCCTTGCATTATGAACGGGGGCACAGACTCACTCACTTACATACTCCCTAAAACTCCTGCTGATTAACAAGCAGTGCATCGTCAGGACAGCAAGGACAGCAATTAGGGAGGCGGGGTCTCTGCACCCAAAGAGGTCCGGGTCTAGTGAAGAAACACGTGTGCTACCGGAACTACACTGCGGTGAGACAGTCCAGACACGCACATGCTTAGGCCGTCTTGTGGGGGGCGGGGGAGGGGGGTAGAAGAGCATTGCTCAGAAAAAGATTTCTGGGAAAGTGACAAGTAAAATAACTAGTGTTCATCAAGGAGAAGAGGAATAGGAAGACCAGCCCAGCCCAAGAAGACAGAGAACCGATGCCGCAAAAGCAAGGTCACTGCCATTTAAGTGAAAACAGCTGAACATTAGCAAAAAAGTGTTGGAGGACTTTATTCCTCCCCAGATTTCCATTTCTCAACCAATTTTTAATGTTATCTGTGAGAAGTAATTAGAATACATAATTTAAAAATCAAGTTAATGGCAAAGTCAAAACTTGCATTAAACTTCATTATTGACCTATAAAAACACTTGTTAGGACTAATACGTTATCTTTTAAAATACCTAATTTTTATATTATTGATTTAACAATAGTTATATTTTGAAAATTCAGTAACAAAAAAGGAAATAAGATAATAATTTTTAAGTGAAGGAATGTTCGACACGTTGAGTTAGTTGCTGAGCCAGGTACCATCGTACGCAATTACATGCACTAACTCATAAACACGTCACAACAATGCTGTATGACAGACACTATCATTTTTTCCTCCTCTTAAGGGAAACTGAACTGAAATGAAATGAGGTCTGCCTGTGAAAAGTAAACGTTAATTTTTATATGCTGTCCCTAACAAGCTGTATTACGATCACATGAGCTCGGGACACTGGGACGAAGTGCTGGGAGGCGTCGGACAGAAGCGGCGTCTCACCTGGGTCACCTCGCTTTGGAGCTGGGCGCCGAGCTGCTCCTTGTCGTCTCTCTGCTGCTGCAGCTGTTTGAACTCCGCCTTCAGATGCTGGTACTTGGTTTCCGCTTCGGATAGCTCTTCTTTGAGTTTCTGAGCGGCCTCTCCTTTCTCCCCCAGCTCCGTCTGCACTCTCTGCAGGGCGGTGTCGGCGGCAGACAGCCTCGCCTGCAGCTGCTGACAGTCCAGCTCCTTCTGATGAAGGCCGGCCTGCACGCTTGTCTTCCTCGCACACTCCTCAGCGTGCTTCTCTTCTAACTGAGTGTAGTCAAGTTCCTTCTTCAGCAGCTGTTCAGTCAAGTTCTGAAATACCAATTTAACAATTTATTTCCTTTTCTAACGTTTTCCATTATTCAACCATTTTTAGAGAAGTACCACCTCCAATCGAATGTTTTTATTACAACAGAAAAAGTGAGAATATTCCAGCCAAGAAGAATGAAATTATTACACACTAACTGATGATTACAGCTCCAGTGACTGAAGGCTTCAATACAAGTCAAGAATTACCAACGAAATTTGAACATAAAATGAAAACCCTAAAATCTACTATATTCTTTAGGGCAGGAATATGTATATTCTCGCATTTGAATTAAAAATTAAAACTTACCCTTCTATCATCGAAATTTATTTTGAGTAGACGGACGGCTGTGCAGCCCCACAGCTGGTGAGAACTCGAGCGTCGTCACAAAACCCCAGGCCCTGCGCCTCCCGTATTTTTGCTCCTCTTGATAAAGAGCATTTTTAAGAGTCACAGGTGTGAGACCGATCGAAGTCCTGTCCAAGGAGGCATTCCTGCCTAGGCCCCGCCATTCGCTTGCTGCTTGCCCAGGCAGTAAGGATGATGCAGACACACGGGCACACTTTGAACGCCTGAGAGCTTAGAGTCGTTTCAGGGGTCTCATCTCACTTGTCCTCAAAATGGCATGGTGAGAAGGAACAAACCGAAGGACCTGTAGCTCTCCAACACCTCCCACTGTGTGTTCTTACTTATTCCCAGGCCTCCTCTCCAGCCAGCTCTCGAAATAAAGTGTCACCAACGCCCTCTGCCATGTGAAACGCACCTTCGTGTCCTGAAGGACTCCACAAAAGCCTCCCCGGAGCTACTAGGCGCTGAGTCAGGAAAACCTCCGCCCTGGTCCCGTCCCAGCCACTTACAAATAAAAACAAAAACGAAACGTTCACCGAGGCGCTTACTAAATGCCAGAAACGAGCCTGAGCACTTTCACATCTACGGATTTCTTCAACACTCACGTGAACCCTAAGGAGTAACAGCAGTTCTCAGTAGAAGAGGAAACAGACTTTGAGAGGCCGAGTGCCACACGCTAGTCAAATGTGCCTTTGACCACTGCTCGTATGTTCACCTCAGCACAGCCTTTGCGACGCACTGGTGACACAGAGCAATGCACCATTTGCCACTTCTGGTTCTCCCTCTGGCCCAGAGCACCGTAACTGGGGCTTTTGGAAAAGGGGGAGCTATGAAGGGCTGAGAAGTGAGACTCCAAACATAAGTCAGTCTCTTACAATGACCTACATTGTATGCGCAGCTTTAAATAAGGGTATGATTCTGCTCAGCATTTATATAGAAATTATTAATTAAATTGAGTTGCAGAATTCTGTTTAAATATCAGATGATGATTCTTATTAAAAACTAAAACAGAAGTTTCTTCAATACTCCCCTTTCATTTTTAAGTTTTCAAAGTCAGTAATTACAAAACACTGGCTTAATGCTGAAATTCTTGACATTAGCACAAAAGCAATGATTTTTTCCATTTGTGACATGCTACCTATCTGCCTTGATGCTGCCTCTGACACACAGAAGCTGCCCAAGGCACTGCATGAACAGCCTTCGGAAGACCACATACAGAGGTTCCAAATTCAAACACCTGGATATCACCACACGGTTTGTCCAGGACGTGGGGTGAGGAGGGATAGAGGGGGCAGATAGCAAGGATGGTAAGAAAAGATGTACCCCTGTGCTCGCTCCAACAAATCCTAAATAGAAAACTACTTTGAAAAAAATTGTGAAGTCTTATAAAAGGATTATGAAGATTAGTAGAAGATCCTATTCCCTAATCAAAAATATCCTAATTTTACCACATTAACCGTCTTGATTCACGTATTATTCATAAAATAGCCATAATACTTCCTTTAACACATGTATGTATAGGTATGTGTGTGTGTGTGTGTGTGAATATAGATACACAATTTGTGCTTCATTGTTTGACCATGTACCGCAGGCTATCAATGTCAAATCATGTCCTTTATCAACAGTTTAATATTTCAAAAGTACATTATAAATCACACCGATCATAACCATCCACTGCATGTAACATCCTGGTTAGTTTCTAAGAGACACAAAGTCAAGCCTGGGAAGCTGGTATCATTACTTTGGAAAACAGTTTGGGGTCACCTCGCAAATTTGGGCATGCCTGTAACCTACATCCCAGATATTTCACTTGGGAGTATATAACAGAGAAATTCTTATACAAATGCATGAGATCTGTACGTGAATATTCATAGCTACAACATTTGTAATAGCAAGGAAACAGAAAACTGTGTGAAAAACAGGAAGTACACATGGATCACTTGTGCTGCATTCCTGAGGATAATACAATTGTCATCTGGAAAAGCATTTATATATTTGAATTATAAACTGAGCTAGGTGCTTTTTTTCATAAACACCATTTTTATTGGAAAGAATGACAGACAAACTATGATTATTCAGACTTGGGAAGGAAGTGAACCTGTCACTTCAAAGAACAGAAATGACAGTATTTGCTGTCAATGATAAAAGTAAAGCTTTCACATGAAGCTCAGAATTTTGGAAAACTTCTGTCTACCACCATGAGCTTGACATTCCCTCATACTTGAAGCCTATTCTGAGACTGATGGTGGTATTGACAAATGTGATGTTTCTATATTGTACAATATAAAATGTGTCAATATTGAAGGGTTTGCATAACTCAGTGAATCAATATTTTCCTCATGACTAATGCACGATGTTACAAAATCACACATTGGCAAGATACACTCAAAAGGCAAGAGAAAGGAATGTAACTTAATGTTACAAAGTACTAAAACTACACTGACATGGTTTCAGATTCTACACTGTAACTACCTTTTGAGAAACTATACCTTATCTAGTTTCAGTATAGTATCAAATAAAATAGCTACAATTATCTGAAAGGCTGATAAGATATCCATCTCTTTCCCAACTAGTATCTGTATGAGGCTGAATTTTCTTCATACACTTCAAACTCTACCATAACGGATTAAATATAAAAGCAGATTGAGAATCCATCTGTCTTGCGATAAAAGACATTTAAGAGATTTGCAAAAATGTAAATCATCACCGCTCTTCTTTGTTTTGGAAAATACAGTCATTTTCCATAGGAAATTGTAGTTATGTTAATATTTAATTGTTAATGTTTTTAAAGGGTGGGAATTTTCAGTCCCACTCCTGCCCTCCAGGTTGGGGAGCAGGGCTGGAGGCTGAATTAATCACCCACGGCCAACGGGCTCATCAATCCTGCCGGTGTAATGAAGCCTCCACAAAAACCCAGAGGACAGGTGTGGAGAGGTCCTGGGCTGGTCAACAGGGGGAGAGAGCATGCAGAGCCTGAGAAGTCCAGTCCCTTTCCCACGTCTCTTGCCCAGGGCATCTCTTCCGTCTGGCTGTTCTTGAGCTATAGTCCTTTATCAAAACCCCGTAATCTGGTGAGTAAAATGTTTTCCTGAGCTCTACAAGTCACTCCAGCATATTAGTAGAATCCCAGGATGGGGCTGTGAACCCCTGCATTTATACTGATAGCTAGTTGGTCAGAATTGTAGGTAACAAGCTGGACTTTCAATTGGCATCTAAACGGGGGCGGGGGGGTCATAGTCTTGTGGAACCGAACCCTTAATCTGAGGGATGTCTATCTCCATGTAAGCAGACTCAGAACTGAGGCAGATTGTAGGACACCCAGATAGTGTCACAGAACTGTTGGGGTGTGGAACACACACATATCTGGTGTCAGAGTGTATACTGAGAGTAGAGGAGAGACACAGGAGTGTTTTTCCATAAGAAAAAGACACAACCCAGTAAAACAAACTAAGGAATGAGGGAAAATATTAGTATTTGCAAATCATATGTCTGATAAGAGGTACATACCCAAAACACATAAAGAACTCCTATAACTCAACAAAAAACAACCCAACTGAAATGATTGGCCAAGATGCACGTGAAAAGAGGCCGAACACCCCAGCGCTAGGGAGATGCAACTCAGCCATGATGAGACACTGCCTTCCACACGTTAGGGTGGTCACTGCGTTGCACGCATGCGCACAGTAACACACGCAGGCGCGGCTGCGGAGAAGTGGTGGCATCCTTGTGCACTGTTTATGTTGACTGCTTCAAAAAACTGAAAACACAATTACCATGTGATCCAGCAATTCTGCTTCTGTGTATAGACCCAAAAGAATTGAAAACAGGGTTTCAAAGAGGTATTTGTGCACCTGTGCTCATAGCAGCACGATTCGCAGCCATGCCATGGAGGCAATCCCAGTGTCTACCAACAGATGACTAGATGACATGATATGTACACATAAGGGAGTGGACTCAGCCTTAAAAGGAAGGAAACTCTGATACACGTTCCAGCACAGCAGGACCTTGAGGACATTACGCTAAGTGACATAAGCCGGGCACAAGACGACAAATACTGTGCGATTCCACTTAGAAGGGACTGAAATGATGCAGAAAATTCATAGATGCAGAAAGTAGAATGGCGAAGCAGGGAGCGGCAGTGAGTGGGGATTTGTTTAATGTGCACAGAGAGGCTTCAGCTTTGCAAAATGAACAGTTTTGGAGACTGGATGTGTAACAACGTGAGTGCCCTTCACAGTAAGAAAAATACAGAATGAGTCACACTGCACACGCTCATGTGGAAACAGCACAGACGAGGTTAAAATGTAAGATATACAAAATCACCGCTATGTGCAGTTCTCAAATTCTCACCTGATTTTTTTGTGTTAATTCATTAACTGCACTTTTAAGTTTTTGTAGTTCCTGCACGTACACAGCAACTTCCTGGGGACCTTTGGCAAGTTCACTCCGTAGCTGACTTATCGTGGCCTAAAAAAAAAGAAAAAATTAGAGCAAACTAAAATGAAAAACTAAACGGAAGCATCCAAAGTTTTAAGATTATATAGATTTTTATCATTATTGTTAACCTGAAATAATCCTTAGAAGTTTCTGACTGGTTCTTTATCCTGCCATCCCACATCTTTTTTGGCTAAAAAATATTTTTTAAAATGTATCCAAAATGCCCAACTTCATTTATTTAATATTACATGAAATGAAAAGCTGACATTCTACTTCCTGTGTCTGAAGTAAGCATCAAACTGCAAGCTTGAATTTACTGGTTTGAAACTCTGCGCTTTAATCCTCTTGAATTTAAAGAGGATGTGCAAGTTACATCTAAGTTTCCTACCAATTTCCGTAACGTAGCCTTTTATTTTTATTTTAAAAGCATGTTAAATGGAAACATACAACACAAAATCACCCTGAACAGTGAGAATTACACTTTTTTGACTGTGATGGAAAGTATTTGTCCAAAACATTACCAAATGGAAGTTACATGCAGTTTTGTTAAGCTGTATCACTCTATAATCAGGCATGACAGCTGGACATCAATGAGCTCTAGTGCATTATAATGTTTTTAAAGAAAATTAATGTCTATTATTAAAACAACGATTTGATGATTTAAAAATAATATTAGAGAAAGGAAAGCAAAGATTTTGAAAATATAAGCTTCCTATGCATGAGAGCTTCGCCCCCCAGAGAGGAAGGCTGGGTACTGCTTTAGAAGTATGGCTGCCTGTGAGGGACGTTAAAAAAAGAACTCTGCATTTCTAATACTGCTGATCGGATTTACTTTTTACTTTTTACAATTATTTTCACTGTCTATACTATTTATTAGTAAATAAACTTTATAATATGAATAAGACAAATTAAAAAACTTTTTTTAGTAAACACATCAGCAGTTAACCATCTCATGTTATATTCACTATTCCGCTTTTGGAAGTCCTTCCAGAACACGTGGCACTTTGTTTTAAAAGGATTCTCATTGCTGGTGTATCTTCATTCACTTACAGAGGGTTTGGTTTTAAGTTTTGGAAACCACCTAGCAAGCAGGGTTAAGTGACTAAACTGAATGATCAAACACCTGGGCTTCTTTTATTTTATTTTAATAACCATAAATTAATGAAACTGGGTTTTTGAGTGTTTTTCAAACTGGTTTAAAGTCCACTTAAAGAGGTTTCAAAAGTGTTTTTAGAAATGGCAGCATGTCTGAGATATACTCATGGCCTGAGCTTTGAAGGAAAACATTCGTGTAAAATAAACCAATTCTGATACACTGAAAGGCATTCTGTCCCATTACTATACAGTTAAACCTTACACAGGGTGTTTCAATAAAATATACAACAACTGATATATACAAGGTCAGACAAATAATTCCACGAACTCATCCTAGAGTTGGTGGCACTGTACCCCTTACCGAGCTGTCCGTATAGTGCCGTCGTTAGTGCACATGACAAGTTTGCAAACTTCATTGTCAGATTTTGGGGACGATGACAGCTCTGATGGCCATTCCAGAAAAAGAGTTCCAAAACTGCTTTGAAGGCTGGACCAGACCCTGGTATCGGTGCAGAGCTTCTAAAGGGCAGTACTTAGAAGGTGACTATAGTGATATTCAGCAATGAGCTATGTAGCACTTTTTCCAGGACGAGTTCACGAAATTAATTGTGTGTCCTCAGATATACATATGTATGTAATATATACGAGGGCTGTGCGGAAAGTATCCAGCCAAAAACAGAAGCATTTATGGCTGGATTTACTCAGTCTTCGTATATATACCTAAAAGAAGGAAATATTTAACTATTCATATATTTGTACCCATGTTCAAGTTAAAGGCATATCCTAATACCTTCTGACTTAAACTGATCATGTTTTTAATAACCTTGACATGAAGATAGATAGTGAGCGTTTATTTCAAATTGCTATTTCTAACAACTTGGAATCTTAGAATCATTTTCTGTTAGTAACATTAAGGATGATAATAGAAACATTAGGAACAATTTAGCTATTTTAAATTACTATATTTTAATTATATCACACAAATGCCAACTTATCACTGAAGAAATCAATTATATTTAAACCCCTACTTGCAAATGTTTTATCAAAGAATTTAGCACATAATAAACAGAAATAAATAACAGTATATATTAGAATTGTACTCTTGAAACTTACATAATTTCATTAACCAATGTTACCCAATAAATTTAATAAAATGTAAATTAAGAGTATATTTCATTAAAACAGCATGATTCCACATTAAAGTTTATATAAGATGTTGTAAACCAAAAGTAACATCTCTCTAGTATCTATCTTGCTGATAAATTCCAATATGTAGAAGAAACTAAATAAGAAAAATGTAAAGAAAACATATCCAAATATATCTTGTTATATTTTATAGTTTTTAGATATGTCTTATAAATGATTTGATAATGTTAAAACCTAAAGAACTAAACATTAGTGTATCATTTACCATTTGTACACTAAGTATGTACATTTTTTTAAAACTAGAATTTTTGAAGAGAAAAAAGCAGCCATTAAAAAATTTTTAATTTACTCAAGAAAGAAAACAGGAAGATGTGGGAAGAGCACATACCAAGGGGTACACGTTAATTATGGGGAAGGAGGGGGGGCAGTGAATTAAAGAAACCTTCCCTTTCTCTATTGCGCATTATGAATTTTTTACAATGATCAAGTATTGTGTTTACATTTGGGGAAAAAATAAAGATTAAAAGAAGGCGAAACTTCAAACCAAATCGACGCCCTCCCTATTCGTGGTGACATCCATGCAACCCAGGCCCTCGGCTCCGGTCCAGCCCCGCTATCTTTGCTGCCCAGTTCCAGGCCGTGCTCACCCGGGCCTTGTCGGCACTCCCGCGGCCTCTGCTCCTAGTTCCTCACCCGGAGGCCTGCCTCCCACACATGTATATGCTCCTTCAGGAGCCCTTCCCTGTCATTCTGTCTGCAAGTGTCCCACCTCACTGTAGCGCCGCTCCTGCATATCCTGCTGACCTCTGTCACGACCTGGCTTACTTACATTACCGTATCGCTCGGCTTGCACAAAGAAGTAACTTTACGCGAGCGGGCACTCCGTCTCATCGCCGTGGTACTTACTCCCACACCTGAAATAGCTGCTGACACTTAGGTTTTCAAAAATATCCGCTACAGGAATCCTATCTCCAAGGAGTTAATAGATATTTGTTCCTATGGAAACAGTATATCAAACCCTATAAATAGTTTGTATTCCTTGAAGCCACGTTATTGAACTCAGCATTAAATTTTTACTAAAAGACTTTCAATTACAAAATAATCAAGGAAAGATATTTCAAGCAAACATTCTGCTAGTAATTTAGAGTTATAGTTACTGTTCTAATATTCCACCACTTTTAGTAAATAATCATTTTAAGAGGGTTGAAAATTTGCTTGATTCATAAAAACAAATGAGCATAACCTTGAAGTTCTGAGATTGCCTTAAAATACAAAATTGTCATATGATGAAAGTACTACATTAAAGGAATCACCAATATTAAAAGCCTTCCAAAAGCACATTACCTCAAGGTTAAGCATCTCCATTAGAAAGCAGAAACAAAACAAAATGATGGATGAGAGGAGGGAAACAAGACTGACAAAAGTACACATGAACACACACTGACAAAACACGCCGCTCAATCTGGTCTCGTACATTAGCACCCTGCGAAAACAGTCTTAGCTACGCTCTCTGTAACGACCGTGCCGAAGTAATCACACTTAGTCCAGGTCTTTAGACTGACAGTGTAGCTTTTAAAACTGGGATTCAAGTGAGCTTATTTGTAATACAAATAAAATTCTTAAAAAGTAATTTTCATTAAATACCACACTAAATGTAAGTTGATTACATCTTTGATATTTTCAATAATGTAGATTTTTAGAAATAATACTTTTTAAAGCTTTAAATCCTCATTTTCTGATCAATAAACTAGCTAATTAGTATTTATAAAGTATTTTCAAATGCTTTAGAATAAGTTGCTTTTCTATATGTCTTCTAAAATATCTAAACCCTCCAAAAAAACTGTCAATGAATTTCTAAGGTATATATTTAATTAAAGTAATGAAACATAAGGACATATTTCACAATGTACACCAGATTATACATCTTCAGCCTCAACTAGGAATACCAAATAAACCACTGCTTATTTTAGCTTCTTTAATTTCTTTTAATGTGTTTTGTTTGTAATGCCAATATTTAGATTCAGTAAAGTAGTAATATATAAAACAAAAATTTTTTCTATTACATTCTTTAAGGGCAAAAGTTTACCAACATACTTAACTACAAATAAATAGACCTAAATTTTAATAAATTAATAAAATACATTCCATCGATGTATTTCTTTTGGGGGCGGGGCGGGGGAGGTAGTTCCCTGGCTGGGAGTCGAACCCAGGTCGCTGCGTTGGGAGCACCAAGGCCGAGCCACTGCACCACCAGGGAACCCCTCATCGATGTAAAGAGTAGGCAGAAGCTAAAGCACATGGAATTACAAACAATACATGAGATGGAGTACTTAGTACTTTTCTTACATATAAAAATGGTATGGGATACAAATTAGAAGTACTCTAAGCTATACTCAATATAAATACTACAACGTAAGAGTATGGCAAGATATAAAAAGCGGTAACAGCAAGTGTTAGGTCAAGATTAACAGCACAAATTTACTTCCCAGGCAAATCATCAGGCCCCCTACAATGGAAGACTGATGCGGACAGAATGCAGGCTTTGGATAAACCTAGCTTTATGTTAGGTGCATGACCTTAAACAAATTACGTATTTAACCTCGTTCAGCCTCAGATCCCTTACATATAAAACAAACTAACATAGTACTTAATTCACAGGGTTGAAAGAACCAAATGGGACCCCGTATTTAAAGTGCACAGCATGTTCGTAGTGCCCAGCACTAGTGGTGCTCAAAAGTAAGAGTTTGTTTCTAACAACACAGGGACTGGCACAAATAAGGCCCCTTTTCTAAGTGCTGGTCATCTGTACCACACCTTTTATTACAAAATCATAAGCATGGAATTCTGTAGCCTAACAGTGTCGCACTCAGGCACACTTTAGGTGACATTTTAGGTGAAATGTTCCAATTGCTGTACAAGACATTCACATACAGGTTCTGGCGTTACTTCTGCCGGACCCTGTATCACTCTGACTCTCAGGCTACCATTTCCTAAAGTTGTCCAAAATATTTCAGTACAATCTGAGGTCTCAATCACTGTGTATTTCTATTAACTAACTAAATAGGGAGTGAATATTATCCATGTTTTACCAATAATACACTGACATTAAATCACCAATTATTCAGCAAGAATAAATCCCTTTATTTTAAAATTTACTTCAAAACACTTGACAAGAGAAATTTTACGAAAACTTGAAAGAACCTTAAGATGTAAAGATTGGATTTCTCAACCATTTTTCTTCTTTCCTACAAACATCTTTTCCAGGGGAAAAAAGTCACTGCTTCCTGCAAGCACCCCTGTTGACAAGAGGTGACAATGTGGGAAGACACTAAGTCCTTTCCCTTTAAATCTTTTACAACTCTAGTTACAACGTTTTCATCTTAAATGACTTTTCCTCATTGCATATGAAGATATTTTGACCTACATGAATAAAAATGTAAATTCAAAATAAACCTTCCATATTAAACTTAGAGTAATTTTTAAATAAAATATTACTCAAAAATATCTGCCCATACATACTTTTCCCAAAATACAAGAGAATGTATCATTTCTTCTCTTTGTTCAAATTCTACTTGTAAAAAAGTACAACCCCATAATTCTCGGCTGGAAGAGGTCAGAGAGAATTGCACTTCAGAATAAACTCATTCCAACACTGCCATTACTGTGATTCAGTTTTACTCACCCTATTGCATTTGCTTTGAAATTTCAAATAACATTAAAGGAATTTTTTAATCAAAAGAGTATCATTTTTTTTAATTTGAGAAATATTAGTAGGCAGGCAGATTTAATCAAAAGTAATTCTTAGTGAAGAACAGAAGGAAATGACGGGGTTCACCCAGGTTCTAGTATTTCTACTGCAGTATCATCTAAATGGGATCTTTCCTCATGAGACTTCTTTAATTCAGCCTCTCCTTGATTATACATTTGGAACTTTTAACTGTCTTCAATAAGTTCATGAACTCCCTGAAATTATTTGACATTTTGTGGAATTATGTCTTATTGGGCTAGCAAAGATTACTTTTGGGAAATCTGGACCTAAAATTCATAAACCTTAAAGTCTGAAGTGTTAATCATCATAAAGCCTCAAATGTCTATGCATGTTATACCCATCTACTTTCACCATCCCCACTGACAGGATATAGGGAAAGGAAAATAAAGCATGACATGGATTATCAGTAATACTTATATACCATCCCTCATTAACATATTACCAAATATGAACAAAGTGGCTTTTAGATCACCAGCATAAAAACTCTTAAGACAGAGCTACAAATTGAAAGGTCACTTTAGCTTCACGTTTTAGACTGCAAAATACAAACAAGAGAGGTCCACATGACATCAGGGAGTTTAAGAACTACAAATAATAGCAGCTATAACAATATCTCCGATAATACCGTAAAAAGGATGGAGGCCAGCACTGTTAAGCAAACACATTTAGTCCATGTCCTAGAGCTTGTCATGCACTGATATAATTGTAAGAGGGGTTTACAGGCCAGCCATGTCATGTGAGAAATGGTAAAAGGCACTGAAAATGTTTATCCTGAAAGAGAAAAGCCCAGAGTAAACATGGACAGTCTTCAAATATCTCTCGTGGAAAAAAAGAATAATTTATTCTGTGTAATTCCTGAGAAGAACTGGAACTAGTGCGTGTAAATTAGAGGGAAAGAAATGTCAACTCGATGGAATGGCTGACTTGTGAAGATATATGCACCCATGCACCCCCTAGCAAGAGCCGTAGATCACTGATCAGAAACGCTTCCTTTCCCCCACCTAACTGAAATACACTTAATTACCACTAACTGACTAGCCCGGACCACATTTAATTTTAAATATCATCTCTACACAATATACTCATAAACAGTTACTATCAATCACATTTAAGTACACTGAACTTCGTTACCTCTGAGTTAGCATAATCTGCTTGTAACTTCTTACACTCATCTTTGAGTTTTTCAGATTCTCTCTCACGTTCCAAAGTCATGTTATCCATTAGTGTTTGAACTTGGACCAGTTCTTTCTTTAGCACAGCAACATCTTCTATACCAGGTCTCTGAAGCTGTGGAGCAAGAGATGTTAATTACAAATTACAGTGAAAACCTAAAATAATACACATTTTTTAAATGGTAATTTTGACTACAAAGAAGTCAAAATTAAAACAATCATTAATATCAATTATTGAACTCCAAACATCAAACACTGATTTCTTCTCCCAAAGCCTCTTCTCATCCCACTCTATCTCATATTTAATAGTATTACCGCCCAAGGTGCAAGATACCAAATTCAAAATTATCCTTAGCACTTTACATACTTTCCTTCCCTTCACAAACGACACCATTGGTCATAACAGATAAATGGTACATTCCTTCATTTTCTATCCTAGGAAACTGGTAATAAAAACAAAGAAGGAGCAGACATACTCGTAAGCATCATTAGGGTCTATTGCAAGTTCATTGTAGGTGATTCGTTTACTCATATACTTATTGAGTGCTAAATAAAGGACAGAAAGGAGTCGAGGACAAATCCAAGGTTGCTAAGCCTGGGGAGAATGTGGAAGATGTACAGTACCAAAAAGAGAAATAAAGTTATAAAGGAAAGAGGATGACTCAGTATTATACTTGTTGAATTTGAAATGAAAGCTAGCAATACAATCAGAAATATCCAAAAAGTAGGTGGATTTAAAAACTAAAGTGCACGGGAAGGTCGAGTCTGAGACTCAGACAAGGAAACTACTGAAATACAGATGGTATTAAGATACAAGAAACAAAAATGTTAAGGTAATAAATTATGTATCATAAGATTCCATTTTGATTTTAAAAATGATATATAGTATACATGAAGGTGGTAGAGCTACGGAGAATTTTTTATTTCCTCCATTTTACTCAAGCTAAAACATTTTTCATCAGAGCGCGTATTTCGTTTTTAATTTTAGAACATTATGAAGGTATATGCTAAGAAATGGTCTAAATTACCAGTTCCGTCTTCAGACCTTGCGTTAGAGCTGCTGCTGTGTTTAACTCTTCTGTCAGATGTGTCACTTCTTGTTCAGCAGCGACTCGAAGACTCTTTTCTTCGTCATATTTTGACTTTATATCTAATTAAAGATAGTTATCTATATATTAGTTTTGTGACATTAATGCTAGGGAAGAATAGTTTTATCAATTCGTGTCCACTGCAGTGTATATCTGTATACCTCTTAATTCAAAGTCACATTCCTTAGATAACCATAAATACATACAATAAAGTACTTCCGATTACATTAAATAGTGAACTTAAAATAATCAAATGTTTTTGTCTATATAAATTGTACCAAATACCATTTTAGTGTATACTTAATCACATATAACATTTTACCTAAAAGTATAGTTAAAAAAAAGTAATATTAATATATGTAACTGATAATATAAACAAATGTTAAATCTATATTGTATTGGTTAGCATCCTCAATATGTTACTTGTTAACCTTTAAGATACCCCCCAAAAATTCAGCTTCTCTAAAATTCCTGAATTCTATGGAGAAAATCAGTCCTTTGAAGGGAAGAGGTAGGAGAACCAACAAAGTAATTTACATTTCAATTCTATCATTAAATTCCAGTAATCACCACCATAGTCTATGACAAATACTTTATCTCTAAAATACAATGTTCATCTCTGGGATCTAAACTGGCAAAAAAGTAATGACACCGAGGCGTTAGCTAAAAAATCCTCATTCAATTTACCTGCAATTTCAGTGGCCAATTGGGCTGCTTTCTGTTCAAATAAGTCTTTCATTTGCTTAATATTAAAATTCTCTGTTTGGGCTTCTTCTAACTGTTGTTCCAAAGACTGTAGTTCTACTAAAAAGAATTGTTTTTATTCAAGTACAATGTTAATTACATTTGCTAAACTGTTATTACTTAGATCATAATTATTGCAGTAATTAAAGGTAATCAACATGTCTACTATCAATTACAAGTTAATCTTCCCATTTCAAGAATTAAGCATATCTCTTTCATTTAAGACACAAGTCATACCTTACAAACATATAAAACAAATGAAAGCAATATTTAACATCACACCCAGTCTTTAAAATATTTGTTTAAAAATTATTTTGATTTCATATTTCACAGTCATTTTCCTGTATCTGTCAACTGATCAAAAAGGAATGTATTCTGCTTCTCTGATAAAAAGTTGTTATTCCCTATGTAATCCTTGCTAACAGATGTCACCCCAATAAGTCTAACAATAAAAATGAATTAAAAAAAAATTTGTTATAATGTGAAATGAAATTAGGAATGGCTTAATAAAATAATCAATTACAATATGTAGTCAATTCCTAATATTCATTCTTACAAAGAAATTAATATCAGAGGGAATTAACCTCAACATATAATTTTTTCCCTGAGCACTCCTCTAGTTAAAGTCAGCTAGAAAGGTGCTAGTTTCATCATTTTATTTCAAGAAAAAAACAGTGTATCACTCTTTGATATAGATTTAATTTTCCATAAAAATATGATATTAATGTAATATTCCAGGAGTTTATTTATGACTTCAGAATATAATGAACTAAGAAAACACTAAATTTTAATCAGTAAACTGATTAAATTATGAGTTTACAGGTAAAAAGCACTGTAAACCTTGAACATGACTGTTACCTTCACTATTTTAGAGCCATAAAGTACAACTACAGAACAAAACTCATACAGCAGTCATAAGAGAAGAACAAAGTGAAAAAGAATGAGAAAGAAGAAAAACGAAAAAACATGTATCTGTTCTAAGCAAAGTTACCTGCTGACGAATCGACCACCAGTCCATCAGGTTTAGATTCCTCAATGAAAACAAAAGACAGAAACAGATGTACGGAGGAAGTACAACAGTGTTACGGCTGCCCACGCTACCACCGCCTCTGAACGCGTGCTGACAGGCAAGCAGCGCCGTTTCGATGGGAGTTACACCTGCTAACGCTGCTCCCGGTCTCCCGGTCTCTAAGGCAGCACCAGGCCGACCGGCATAATGGTGTCACTGTGGGTCAGTGGCTCTGAGAATGTGTTTACGTTAACATATAAGAAATGACTATGTGTCCTGCAAAAGATGGTATCTTAAATTTCATAAATTCAGTAATAAATAAAAATAAATTATTATAATTATAAATATAAATCTAAAGCAAATAGCTAAGTCAGCAGGCAAGATTCAATCCTATAATATTTGGAAACTGCATAACATGAGTATGCCATGGAACTGCCACTACTAAAAGAAACTGGCTTTAAAAGCATAAATTTAATTCATGACTATAAATCATCTTCAAAAGAGGCAGAAAATAAAGAACATATTCCATAAGGTTTAATTTATCACGTGCATTAGGAACAAAGTAATATACTGCCTCATCATTATTTTCATATTCTGAAGAATTATACATATTTGATAGAGTTTAATAAAGCATCTCATAGTATATCTGACTCTATTTTCTTATACAGTTGATTTGGACATACTGATTGCTAAGAATTATTAATATTTCAAAGACATTTTTTCCCAAAGACAGATCTCCTAACAAATCAATTTACACCTTGCACTGCGGGGAATTTATTTATTAAATGTGAATCAGTCATTTCAAACGTAGTGAGCAACTTCCTCTCTGTTTTCAGGTACGTAAGGTAATACAGACCACATGTGATTAGTTAGCAGCATCTATGTGAAAAATGCATACATAATCCATAAGTATCTAGGTCACTAAAAACCTCCTTCATGCAACCTCAGTTACAAAAGCTGAGTAGCCATAAGACTGATATGTTATCTATATGTGGTTTTGTCTTTTCTACTCCAAATGACAATTTTTGAAGAAAAGACGAGAAAGCAAAAAGACTGAATGAATGAAAGTCACAATGTGCTAAGATAATGTGCAAAGGAATCACTAATTACTTTATAAAAATACTATAACTACTGTTGAAGGGATTCATTTTATTCTTACAAATGAAAAATGTATATGGATTTGGTAACATTCATTATTCTACAATTCTTCATACAATTTATGTGATTTTAGTATAAAACTCAATATAATTTTAGTATTAAAATCATAATTGGTTAAAATATTCACTTAGAAAATATACTAAACTATAAAGAATCTAAGATATCATAAAAATCTCACTGAGATAACTTTTGATACCACAGTGATTTTCTTTTTGTTCATGTATTACTTTTATGTAAAGTCCTGTAGAGTGTATGTGTGTATATATATGTATATGTGTGTATATATATATATAAAATCTGTGTGTGTGCACGCATGTATTTTTTATTCTATCTTTTAAAACCTAACATTAAGACAACAGTTTTCCCATGTTTTCAAGTAACTCCCATTATAATAGTTAATAACAGTTAATAATGTTCCTTCCCTACAAATTTTATTCATTTCCAACTTGTCACAACCATAGATACTTCGAAGAGTTTCACTGTTGTTTGAATCCATATTTTTTAAGTATTTAGATACATTGTTAGAATAGAATAATGTAGCCCGGTATTAAAAAGGAATCCACAGGTCACTGATTTTTAACGAAGCACCTTTGAGAAGTCACATCTTAGATTCCCATATATTTGTTTGCCTTCATTAGAATTACAAAGGATATACACTGTAGGCTATTCAACACAGGAAACTAATTAGTAAGTTATTTATATCAGGCTACCTGCTTACAAAAACAGTGTTGTTATGCTTAATTTTCAACAATGAAAAACAAACAACTAATAAACACACTTCAAATATTTAAAAACAATTACTTGATGCTGCAGTCCTTGATATTTTTCTAATTCTTTCTTTAATTCTTCTGAGTACCACTTTTCTTCCTAAAGGAAAAAGAATTTTTTTTAATTAGCAAATTTTAGAAAATTTATTACCTAAAACCATGAAAATAAACAAATATAGTCATTTTTATCCTTACCTTAAGTGACGCCTGTAGGTCTTGGACCTCTTGTCTAAGCAGCGTTATATCATCTCTAAACACATACGTGGGGGAGGAGAATTAATAGTTAGCATTCTTTAATTAACAACCTGGTCTCTTAACAAATCATGACTAGTGACTGTACATTAATGTTCCAGTTTGCTCATTTAAAAATAAATAAAAACTCTTGCAGATTTTATGTATAGTGGCATATATTTAAAACCCTCAGGAAAATAACTCCATTCTTAAAGCTCATTACTTCTAAGTGGAAATTACTTTCTCATGGAATTAGTGACATAACTATCAGGTGCTGAGCCAATAGCGAACTCGCTCCCGCTGATGCTCCCACCGACCGCAGTAGAGGAAATGCACGCCTCAACGAGGACTGTGAAATCTGCGCCTCCTTAGCCCCTACCACTCCCCGCCCCCCACTCACTTAGCTCCAGCAACATTGGCTTCTTTGTGTTCCTAGAGTCTGACATGCTCTTCCTGCCAGAACCTTCTCACGTTCTGTTCCCCTCACCTACGAGTCAGTACGGCAAAGAATGGGGAGCACAAGGCCACACAGGTCATAATGTGGACAGGTGGTAAAACACTTTGGGGGTTATTCTTCTGGACGTTAGGAACACATCCTCCCCTACTAGATTGTAAACAGCGAAAAAAGCGCCCCTGCTTGATGGCTGCCGTGGTAGAAGTCACCAGCACTGAAGTGAGGAGGTCGGGAAAACTCAAATGAATTGGTTCCAGTGTAAGGGAATGGCACAACAGGACTGCTTCTAATGATGGAGACCCAGCCCACATCAGCGCAAGGGTCACCAGCAAGGTAAACACAATAGGACACAGGGGCAGGCCAATCATTCTCTAGGGTGAGGGCAGAGGGCAGAGTTGGTGTCATCTGTGAATCAGGGTTAACAGTAGAAAAGGAAGGAAAATGCCAACTGAGAGAAATGGGAAAGATGGAGAAGTCAGTCCTCTACCTGTTATAGCCATTCATATGTAAAGGATTCATTCAGTATTCAACAGACATTTGCTGTCTATGCCAGGCTCTCAGATGGTTCAGTCTAATGGGGGAGTAAACAGGAAAACAAGTAACAGACCACCATCGGTTCTGTGACAGGAATAAACAGGGGCATAAAGACAGTAGTCACTTCTGCCAAGAAGGGTTTCCTGATGGAGATAAACTCTAAGGTAAAGTCTTTAATTCTCCAAATACAAAAGTAAAATTCAGTAATCGATTCCTGCTGCTGTTGTTGACTCAAAATGTTTTCTTGTAGAATTTTCACTAGTTTTCATCTGTGTGTGTGTGTGTGTGTGTGTGTGTGTGTGTGTGTCCCCATGCCTCCCTCTCTCCCATATGGCCCTATGAACTACTCTGATGTGCGGAAATCACGGGCCAACTGCAGGACAGTCTTCACATGGGTATAAAAAAGTTTGGATGGGTTTTAAGTTTTCTCTACTATTTATTAATCTTCCGACTCTATGCATAAACTAAAATGAAGAAGAAAGAAATCAGTAACAATATGCCTAAATGGCTCATGTAAAGTGTAATGAAATTCCAAGAACGATAATACCAATTCAGTGGGCTCAGTTGCTCCAGTTAATCTATTTTAAAGTGCCACTTCAATAAATTTGCTAAAGTGATTTGCCTACAACAGAAAATCTTTTGAAATGTGTAACATATCAAAACAACCTAAGTTATTTACAAAAGACAACTGGCAACATCTATAAAATGTTAAAGAAAAACTTTGTCCAAAATTCCACTTCTGAAAAATCACCTTACAGATATACTCAAATACGTGCACATGACACATCCACAAGGATATATATCCATCACGTAATTTATAATTTCAAAACACTGGAGATATCCTTAATGCTCATCAATGGGAGAATGAAAAAATTACATGCTATCATTAAAAGGAATGAAATCGCTTTATCTGCTTGATGGCAAACAACCTGCCCAAGATACCCCAAGGGGAAAGGGATCTCTGCCCATCCCACCCCCACCTACCTTCTGAGGCACCTGACAACGCAAAAGCGTCAGGTTTTAAAGCTCCAAGTAAAACATGAGCCTGTGGACACATAACCAAAGAAACCCCAAGCCCGTGGAAATGTACCTCCCAATTAAGTGTTATAAAAATCTAAGTCCCTCTACAAAAAAATAACAACAATGACTGTTTATGACCTAGGGCAGGGTGACTTTCTAATTACTCAACACCGGCCCTTCTCATCCGCAAATGTCCTTCTCCCCCAGACCTCACTCCTCAGCGCAGAACGTCACCAACACCCCACTTTTACCTTCCTGTCTTGGAACCTCTCATTTGCGTGGGGGTCTCTGACACTGTCATGCATGTGGGGTTCCCACGGTATGCATGTAATTAAATTTGGTTATTTTCTCGCTCATCTGTCTCATGTTGAGTTAACGGCTAGGCCGGCAGGAGGGACGGAGGAGGGCAAAGGAACACTTCCTCCTACCACACAGCAAGAACTGAAAACAACCCAGGTTACTCCTGACCGGAAGGAGCTGTCTCAGGACACGGGAGGGCAGAGGCCAGGCCCAGCAAGTTACACACTGGGTGAGAAGTTAAGAAGCAACAAGGACAGACTGTGGGTGATTTTATGCAAGTTCATACTCTGGGCCCTGTCTAACTCATAGCTAAATTGATGTTAAATAGAAAAACATTTATAATGTGTTTTAAGTACCTATTTTATATCTATTTCCTAACAAATAACAAATTATACCCCAAATAATTAACGCATACATAACAATGCAGAAGAGCATCAGTAATCCGGTAAAAGGGGAGAGTCACAGTCCCCAAGACGCTGGTCTTCCCACACGTTTTAGTAAGTTCAAGCAGTCATTTTGTAGAGTTCTACATCATCTATCAGTTATGGCTACGTGCTAATGTTCTCCTCTACATAGTAGTCTTAAGAAAAGCATGAAAAACAATTTTATGAGTACAATGAACTCAAGCTCTCTACCTCTGTGGGGTATAAGAGGAGAGTTCTCACCAACAGCACAAGAAAAGCAAAGTTATCCTGTTGAATGCTGTTCCAAGTAATTCTATTGTAGTTGATATTAATGCTTAAAATGATCAGGCAAAATTGCCAAGAAATGGACTGTATATGTGTGCTTATTGTTATATTGGTGATTAGAAAGGAATTTTTTAAATGACTGTTAAATTTTAATTCTTGGCTAAATTCATTATTTCCACTAGTTACTATAAAATCTTCTAAATGAGGCTTATCATTCTTTATTAAACACAGTATGCTAAATATGATTTCACCGTTTGATAACTCACACTTTTCATTAAAAGCATAACTTCTGGGCCATGTTGTAGACACTGGTTGAGGACAGAAAAGGTTCTAACAACTAAAGAGGAAGCCCATGCTAAATGAGGACAGATTTAAATTAAATAATATGAAAATACTACTATTTTCACGAGCTGATTCTTCATGATTAAGTAATACCAGCTACAGTCACAGCAGCAGCCACTCCCAGGCACACTGACCGCTTCCGCGCGAGGGGAGCCTCTCCTCCGTGACCCGGGTCGTGACCGGCATCGTGAGCGGCCTCATAGTGTTTGAAAAGTTCGTCGGCAGATCCAAGAGATTTCATACACTGGGGACATATGAAACCCTGTAGGAAAAGGTCGAAAGAGGTTTCAAAATAGCATTTAATATTGCAAAATAATATTCTGTATATTATGAAAAACAGCCATGTGTCTTCTTCACAATGATACATTAGGTAAGTTACAATTTATGGTATTAATCCCAAATTCTGGTATTGTACAAAGTTTCGTCACTGTCTACTCTGGCTGAAATTTTCAAAATATAAAGAGAGCCCTTACACCCATCTTCTAGGCTGAGTAAGTGAATGGCTACGGTACACCTGCCATCTGCGCGGTCAGCCCTAACCTGGGGGCCGGGCTGAGAAGCCCCCCCGCACCCCGCTCTCCAGCTGGCCCCGTGAGTAATCTCTGCTCCAATCTACTTCACAGGAATGATAACAGAAACATTAAGAAAATGAGGCATTTTGATCTCTGAGGAAGAGGGTGATGTAGCAAACAACTCAGAATCACCAAAGAGTAGTCACAATGGTTGAGAAGTAAATTTCCTTGCTAACCCAAGATTACACTGCAAAAGCCTAAAACTAACGTATGGTCCCATAAAACATTAAAAACCTATAAATAATCCCAGAATGATCGTATGCTACGGCATACACAGTCCCAGAGGACTCTCTCCCCACAATCGCTTGGCGCGTCACACTCTACATACAATTGCTTCAACAGCAACCAAGTACCTGGGTCTCCCCGAACCCCGTGGTACCTACCCCCCCGGCTTGGCACTCACTGTGGCTTCCCTCTGGCACTGTCCTCACCAGCTTGCCAGGCTCTCCTCTCACTGTAATGCACAACACCTGCAGCCTCTCGTCTGTTTCCCTCATGACTAACGTAGAATGTGGACATACTATGTATTTTCTGCATTGTATATTTATTTAATAAATTATTAACGAACCTGGCAGGGCAGACTTTGGTGCAAAAAACAGAAGCGCTGTAACAGTTCGCCGATTATCAAACCTCCCACAGGAAAGACTGAGCTAAGCAGTGAGTACTCTGAGCAGGTTAAAAACTAAAAGTAAGTAAGTAAAAGGTCTGCTCCTTTGTGGGTTCTACGCACACAGCTTATCCTCCTTTATCGTTTACGCACGTTACGTGGCAGAATCAAGGCCCACACAGCATTGGCGGTCCCAATCTGCAGGCATCATACACTGCCAGACAGACAACGCTGTGTCACACAGTGTATGCACAGAACTCAGACGCAAGGAGAAGGACCCAGCCCTCCCTGTGGCAGCGATTAATGCTTAACGAAAATTAAACAGACACACATGCTTTCACGTACACGGACAACGCTCACTAGACACCGGAATGGGGGACCAAGGAACGCATAGCCTGTTACTCGTGAGAAGTGAAGGGCATGGAGGTGTGTGAACAAAGGTGCAAGCGCAGGTATGCAGCACGGTTATGCTGCATTTGGGGTACAGAGATGCGCTCCGATCACAGAGCCAGCACGAAGGGCAGGGGCACAATGGGTGACCCCGTGTGAAATTCCTGAGACACTAGCGGTACTGAGGCTGTGCCCTGGACATCACAACGATGCCACGAGGCTCCAGAGGCATGTGGAACTCAGCACTGCCTTTGACTGAATGAACGCTTCCAATCTGTGCTGGGTTGTTTCTTCAGAACCATCTCTTATTACCACCCTGTTTCATAAGAGCTCCACATCATCCTGAATCTGGCATGCGTGTAACTTCTGTCTAGTAACTGTCACACCATACAGTGACATGCCTTTAATGGGACAGCACGTGAACCCCAGTAACATTCAGCCATTGTGTCTCTTTTATCTCAACTTCTGCTAGTATGTAGAAGGCAAATTATAGAGGGTTCCTTGGAGAACCCCACTCCCTGACGACATTACTTACTTTCTACAACTTTGACTTTTTGACTATTGCCTCTACTTCCAAGTTTTGGCTCTAGGTACGTACCTACAGATGCCAGAAAGCTTATGATCACACTAGCACATGCCTTAAAGTTTCTAAATATTACCAGGTTAATAGTCTAGAAGAACTGATTCATCCCTAAAGAGAAATTTTAAAAATTCAGTCATTTATATTTAATTATAAAAATATTCCCCAAGTGAATTTTCCATGTGATTACAGCTTGCATGTTTAAATAAACTCTAATTCTGAGACATTAGTGATAAAAATAAATCTTTCTAAAATACATATACTTCTTCAGCTTCTTTTATAGATGATATTAAACCTTTGCTTGAGGTCTCAGGCATAAATATTGATCACTGGGTGTCATCCACTCTATTAATTCTAGCAAGCCTCTTTAATTCCTGTCCCCACATTTTATAGTTTTTCCTATACCCTGTTTTGTCTTTCAATAATGATTTCTAAAGCTAATTTGCATGCTACTTCTAGTAATATTAGCCTGCTATTGATAGGAAGGGTAGATTAAAGGAAAGTTGATTAAAACCATATCGCTCATTTAAAATAAAAGTAAAATTAGCTCAGAATGAGAGCCTGGGCAATGTCCCATGAACAGAGTGCATGATCTTTAGTTCAAGGACTTTGTGATACTAATTCTGGACACCCAGAGATTCCGCCTCTATTTATTTTTTTCTAAATTTCTTCAAGGGAATTGAGGTTGCTGGATGGATAACTTCCAAGCAAGTAATAAGAACAGACAATAAAACACTAAAAATAGCCAGCTACATTCATTTCCCTTAATCATTCCAAATTTCTCACCAACTTCCAAGGGGGAAAAAAAAAAAAAAACAACCTAACCCCCCCCCCACACACACACACACACACAGAGTTTACTTAAGATCAAAAATAGCAATATCCTGGCCAGTTATCTGTAATCCTTTCTCAGACCCACTACAGCTAAGAACTTACGTCACCTTGATACTTACGGTATCCCTGTTGTACCCAATGTCCTTTGAATTAACTTATTTAAGTGGCAGGTAGGTGAGACTGTCACTTCTGACTCTGGCTACCCCATAAAGAAGAAAAGCTGACCCCTATGTTCTGTAAGGAAGACCGTGGTAAAATGGTCCAAGCACCTTTCACCCCTCCATCTCTGCTCACCCTGGCCGGTCTAACTGGTGTCCCCCATACACACCACTTTCCCCCTCACTAGAGAGTGTCTGGTTTAAGTGTCCCCCAGGGAAGTAGTTCCAGAGTCCGCTCAGGCTGAACGAGCCACTGCACTCTTTTTGCAAATAAAACCTATCCTAGAGGCTGCCTGGGGGAGAGATCGCACCTCGGCTTCCTTTCTCTCTCCTCACCCCCCCAAAGGCCCTCTGTAAGACGTGAGTGAGCGCATGTGCGGTGGCTGCGCCCCACGTACGTGGCTGCCTCACAGAACAGAGGCCGTCTGATGTTTGCTCTCTCCCGGCACGGGAAGTTTCGTTCTTTTCTAAGATTTGTAAAAGAAGCCAAAGAAAAGCTAAGCTTCTTTTTTTTTTAGAATACCGCTGTACTTTCAGAGGAAAGACAGGTATCAGGATCATCAGGGAAACTTTTTCCAGCCTAAAAATGGGCAACGCTTTCCCGCACTGGATTGTCCTCTCAGCCTTAGATACGCGCCCCCCGCCGCCCCACACACACACACTTCTGAGAAACATCTGGGGGGTCCACTGTTAATGATGGATGTGTGTTATTGTGTCACCTCCCTCAGGTTTGGGGAGTCAAAATAAAGACTGAGACAGTGGGAGATCCAGGTTCCAATGCTGCGTATTTTCCCAAACAAAGGCAGTACCAGTTCACATGTAAAGTCCTCTTTCTATGTAAGAGTAAAGCACTTTAACCTAAAGCATTTTAATTCATTCAGTAGTAAAACATTACCTATGTAATAAAGATATAATTTAACAAATGTTTAAATAAAGCATCATTCACATTGTATTTCAAATTTCATGAAAAAATGTATGCAAAGACATTAACTTCAACTCTTACATTAGTTACAGATTCACAAAAGGACAGCTGCAAACAGTCAGAGAAACCAAGCCGCCTGCCCAAGAGCTCCTGTCCTCACTGAACCTGCTTTAAAGCATGCATAATTAAAGCAAGCCAGGTTCCCTTGCAGCACCAAAAGTTAGCAACACCAAGCCCAGGAAAAACAAAGCCATTCTGAGCAACCCACAACCAAGCCGCTAAAACAAAATACACAGGACCCACAGTTACACTGGAGTTACTAAGCAGTTCCCGTCCTCTTGCTTCATTTGCAGTGTGCACTTTCCGGTAGTGCTCCGACAAATCACTAGCAGTTACACACCTTTTCATACATAAGGGGCAGATGAAACCCTGTGAAACAACAACTTTTAGGAGGATATACACAAAAAGTTATTATAAAACAAAATACAGACAATGAAAACAGGCATAAATGGAAAATAACTCGAATGTCTCTTTTTAGGATATGTAAAGGAAACTGTCAGGTAGTAACTGTACGAAAGGTGAAAGATCTATCCAAGTAGGATTTCTAAAATTAGTTCACACGCTGTAAACTCCCATCGGTTCCTATTTTTAAAATTGTAGTAACGTTGGCTTTGGTTGGATTATTATTATTTTTGTTTATGACACTTCATCCTTACTTATCTGAGAGCTATTTTTAGCAAGTTACCTTTTATTTTAGATCAAGCAGTGACTAGTAGGTATAACAGCTATCTTTATGTGATACAATATTTTAAACAAATGTCTTATAATGAAAACAATTTTTAGTCTGTACCATATTTGAAGGTCGCATTCTGGCCCACACCCGTAATTCCCAGGAGGTGACCCTTCATTCTACTTTTCTGAGGCAAATAATATCATTTTAAAACCATCTCCCAATTCCCCCTACCTAACAATCCCCGTGTTGTTAACTTGGGCGGTTACAGTGATGTATGGCTTGGGGTCTTGTCAGACAGGGACCATAGAGAAGGACGAGATACTAGAGAAATTAAGAGGATCAGGGGGAAAGTAAACAAAATGAAGACGCGGTGAAAGACAATAGGTTATAAAAGTTATAATGTCATGGCTGTTGGTGTCAAAAATAGACGTGGATTTGAACCTCAACTAACTGAGCGTACGGAAACCCCTTTACTTGCTACACATCAGTGTCCTCATCTATACAATGGGGCTGCTGTCAGCACCTCTTCCAGAGTCTCCGTGTAGGACACAAAATGCTGAGCACAGTGTCTGAAACACAGTAAGTGTTCACCTACACCAAGTGCCATTTAGTGAATGGTTACAAAGGGAAGAAAATGAAGCCTGGGAAGGTTGAAAAACTACAACAAAAGTCAAGAAATAAAACCCTGAAATACTCAGCAAGGCCCAAGTTAAGTAGTGAAAGTATGATCAAGTTTTTGAGAGGATAAACAGTTACGGTAACAAACGGGAGATACGGCTTTACCATTTCATGTGAAAGTATTCTGCCTGATAGTGAGGTAGAGGGGACTGCCATGCCTTGAGTGCCTAGAAAAGAGGTAATAAAGTCCACTGACATGGATCACATTAAGAACTGGGAGGCTAAGATGTTCCCTGAGTCACTCATGTCACCTAGGACAATGGCAAGGAAGGAGAGGAGGCCTGCCACCAAGCCTCCGAAGGGGGAGCAGACAGGGCAGCAGTGAATGTGGATTCAGGTCACTCTTAGTGGCTTTTATGGCTTTCAATTTCCTTATCTGTTAAATGAGGTGACAGTAGCAGCTACTGGTAGGGCCCATGAGAATTAGATGAGGTCATACCTGCGATGTGCTGACCACAGTCCTCCCCTGAAGAAAACATTCACATTATTTGGGGACGAGTGGGTTAGGGAGGGGAGAAAGGGGAGGGGGTGGGAGAGGAGGGGGGGAAGCTAAATATAAGGTGATGGAAAGAGAA
>PVJL010001187.1:0-70723 GCA_004026885.1 Lyroderma lyra | reverse complement strand
TCACTGCATCCCTTCGCTGTGGCAGCTTTGTGCCTTCCCCCTTCGTCTGGTCTCTGCGCTGTAAGCTCACGTACGATGATTCAATTGTTCTTTCAGAAAGTATTGCCCGAGAGTGACTGCTGTGCTCTGTCCATTATGCTGTGGTGCTGAGGACACACATACATGAAGCTATTCGCTCTGTTTCTCTTTAGAGAGCCCTAATACACCCACCCCACCGCCCCCAGGAAACAAACCTGTTGGAATGAGAAAATGAATTCAGCCAGCTTGTGAAACGGGCATACAAAAGTCAACTGTATTTCTCTATCATACAAATAAACAAGTGGAAAATAAAATTGGAAGTAATACCATCTGCACTAGCATAAAAAACAAAAATTACCAAGAAATAAATTTAATGAAAGATGTGCAAGGCTTCTACACTGAAAACTACAGAACATGGCTTAGTGAAATGAAAGAAATAAAACTATATAGTGTGCAAGGATTAAAAGATTCAATACTAAGATGGCCTCTCTCCCCCAAGTTAATCTATAGATCCCATATAATCCTAATCAAAACCCTAACAGAACTTTTCTCGAATTTATAAAGAAATGAAAGGAAGTGTAACATAAGGGTAAGAACAAATCAGGAAAGAACAATACGGGAAGACTTAAACTGTCTGAGCTCAGACTTGCTATGAAACTACAGTAATCAAGACAGTATTGACATAAATGTGCAAATATGAATAAAGATCAATGAAACAGAATAAAGAACAAAGAAATATAGCCACACATGTAAAGTCAACTGATTTCTCACTAAAGTGAAAATGTAATTCAGCGGGAAAAGGTAACACTTTCAGGGGTACTGAAACAGCCATATGGAAAATGTGGTTTCCATACACATGTGGGAAGAAATGAACCTCAACCACTACCTCATACCACATAAAAGAATTGTAAAGGAATCACAGACTTACAATGTATACCCCAAAATGATTTTTTTTTTATATTAGAGGAAAGCGTAATACAAAGTCTTTGCACTCTTGGGATAGGCAAAACAATTCATGGACTTAAAAAGCATCAACCATAAAAGAAAAGGCTAACCAACTGGGCTTCACCCAGATTAAAAACTTCTCTTTGAAAATACCATTAACAAAATTAAAATGAGGCCTAAACCACACTGTGATGGCATGAGCAGGTGGGGCCTTTGGGGGGTGATGAGGCTCTGTAGGTAGAGCCCTCGTGAGTGGGTCAGTGCCCTGTAAACGGGACCCCAGAGCTCTCTCATCCCTTCCACCATGTGGGACCCCATCTACGAACCAGGAAGCAGGCCCTCACCAGACACTGAATCTATTCATACTGGAGCCTTGATCTTGGACTTCTCGGACTTCAGATCTATGATAAATCAATGTCTGTTGTTTAAGCTACTCAGTCCATGGTACTTCTGTGGTAATGACCCATACTGACTAAGACAATATTATATATATGTAGTATAACATATATAATAAATACTATAAGACATGACATAAATGGGCCCCAAAGCAAGCTACTGCTTTATTTCTGACTCTTTCTTTAAAGTCCTGGAGACCATGATGTTTCAAAATCCATTTAGATGGCTACAAAGGGCACAATGTTAAAACCTAGAGGTTGTCCAAAGTGGGAAGCCAACCTCACGGTAAATAGGAAACAAACCTGAGAGCGAGACAGAGAGAGATACAGAGAGACAGGGATATCGATGAGATAAGTGTGTACCTTAGTACTGGGCACATGGGCAAAACAGTTTTTCATGTTTAACCCTCAATTAAGTCAGTAGTTGGAATTTATGTTATCGTGTAGTCTGAAGAACAGCAAGCACAGAACTGAAGTCCTAGGTTAGTGGCAGCTCTAGAGTAGTCTATCTCTATGCTCGTGGGAATAATTCACGACACGGGTGAAAACTACAGTTGCAGGAGGAGAATATGAGAAAGAATGGAACTCGAAGTATAAGAAAAAGGATTGAAATCAGATAGGAAAAGGGACCTGTCTTCCATTTCCTAAGGTAAGGAGGAGAACACAGATACAATAGCTTTGGTGACAAAATCAGACATTCATCTAACGGCTCTTATTTTCTCAATGATCTAGCAGGTGACTGAGTGGGGGTGGGAAAGGGTAAGATGGGGGAGGTCTGAGGACAGAGGGGAGTACAACTACATCAGAGAGCGGGAAAGCGACCCTAGTAAGAAGGTACAGCAGGATTACCAGGCACTACTCACTACCCAGTACAGATGGGGGGGAGGAGGGACTGATTGAGATCGACTGTTATTAACACGTATTTTCCAGTTACAGTTAACCATGTTGAGCTCATCATATCATGAACACAGTTTGGAACATTTTTCTTTTTTTTTTTTTTGCTTTTTGGTATGTGGGTAGCTCCCTGACTGGGAATCGAACCTAGGCTGCAGCGCTGACAGTGCCAGCGCCGAAGCCCCAAGCCACTACACCATCAGGGAACTCCCACCTGGAACATTTTTCTTAAAGACAGAAACTTGCTCTTAATAAAGCTCATCTGATACTTTGCTTCTCACTCTCACACTCTTATAAAACCTTATTATGGTTACTACACAGGGTCCGGCACAAACAATGCCCCTGGGTTACTGAGACAACGCATCCATTTATACTACACTACTTCAAAAAGGGCGTAACTTCTGCTGGACTCTGCACATACACATGAAGCCAGAGAATGAAGAGACAGGTAGTCAGAGAAAGAGAAAAACGACAAGCTAGGAAAGGGGAGAACAGAGAAAAGGGGACCCAGAAAGGGACGGTTGACAAAACCTATCACGTCAGAGCCAAAGGTGCATAGATTCTTGAGAGACAGGATTCATGTTCTTCTCTTTCCTTCCCTCTTTTTTCTATAATGTGTAAATATTGTTTGTTTAAAAAAAAAAAAAAACAATAAAGCAACTAATAAGGCCGACTTCCCAAAAATTTGTTATTTCAGTTTAGACTTATTTACTTTCTCTGTTAATTTTTAATAAGCTATCAAAAATAAAATAACAGTTCTTATGAAGCCATAAATGAAGACAGCAACTCATGTATAATTTTTATAGATAACCTAATTTTTCATTAGCTCAGTAGTTCATGACATTACAAACACATAAACAGATATTAACTGGAAATTCTTTATCAATAGACTTTAAAGCTTCATTAAGTTGAAATGATATTAGCTCTAAAGACAAATTGCCAATATTATTTTTCCCTTAATATATATTTTCTCATTCTCACAAATAAGCACCAATATATATCCACATAAATGATTCAAAAGTTGAATTGCTTTGTAAGAGTTATAAGAACTTTTCCTAGTAAAGTTTAAAGGACCAATTGTCACTCCAAAACCACAGAGAACGTCATCGCCACAGAATTACCTCTGAGGAGCTCTCATTGTTGACATCTACCGTGTTAACAGGAGTTGCTGATGAATCCAAATCGGAACCTTGAGAGCCAACTCTCCCAGGAGTCTGAAATAGAAACAGAAGAAGGAAATAATCAAAGCATATATTAACAATATATTCATAAACTAGTTAATAACCTAAACAGTAAGCAGACAGTAATAGTAATCTAGCCTTACATATAAGAAAAGTAGACTTCTTCTCAATAATATTAGTGCTAGCAGCTGTACTTCATTGAAAAATTACTATACTTAATACTGTATCAAGATATCTACATGCATTCTCATTTTTAGTCTTTATACATTAATAAAAATTTTACTTTTATATACAGTGCTTCATAGCTTCAACTCACTTTCATGAAAATCTTTTTAAATCATCATCATCATAATAATCTCTGTAAGAGGCAAGGCAAATGTTCTCTGTATACAGCCTCTAGCAGAAGTAATGCCCTTTTTAAAGTAGTTAAAATATTGTTATGATACAGAATTACATGCTTATAATTTTGTAATAAAAGATTTGGCATAGATCACCAGCTCATGAAAAAGGGTGTTACTTCTGCCGGACCCTGTATATGAAAAACACAGATTCAAGGCAGCTAAAGGACTTCTCAAGGCTGTACTGAACAAAAATCTGAAAGACGCAGAACTAAAATGCTGGTCTTCTGATTTCTCCTGCATCTTCCCTCTTTACTACACCAACTAAAGTAAACGATTTGAGAGGTGCTAAAAAGACCAACACTGTCCACCTTATCCACCCACCCATCCACCATCCATGCCAACCATCACCCATCAGTCCCCAATATTTAATATTCTATCACCAAAGATATAGTTTGGAGGGTTAAAGGTCTTCCCCCAACCCCCACAACATTCATCTAATACTGTCATTCATTAATACCTAGGAGTTACCTTAAAGGAACTGGAAATATAGTAAAATGCGGGGCAAAAAGACAGAATTAGAGCACAAGGACTGACTGAAAACATTTACAGTACATATAATACTATTATGATGCCCACTTTTCACACAAGCGAACTCAGGTTGAGTCTAAGTAACTTGCCCAAAGTCACATGGCTAATAAGTAGAACAGGGTTTTAGCTCACACAGTCTGGCTCTTAGTCACTAACCCATTCTGCCTCTCTGCTGGACATCTGCACTGAGATGCACTTCAAGCACCCATGAGCTAGAACAATCCCCACACATTTATCCCAACACATAAGCATCTGTAATAACCCTATGACCAGCACAAAAAACTACCCTTTCACAAATTTGCCTAAAATAATCCTATTAAACAGACCTAAGTAAGTCCAAGAGGTATTTGAAGTATTGACTTCAACCAAGTAAGATACCTGCAGCAGGTAGGCTGTCCTAATCGTTTTATGGTAACATAAAAACGTATTCATACTGTCGACAACTACATGCCCAATGTAAAGCAACATCCATCTCTACAAACTGCTGTCAAAGAAGCAAATACAAGCTTCTGAAGCAAGAACAGCACTTCACTGGGCAAATAAGAAGACAACAAAAATGTTATCATCGTTTACTGTACCTTGAAAGAAAATATCACTATCACCGAAGTTTTAGCACCGTGAAGTTCTTTTAAATACATAATTTACCTATTTCAGACTGGCTGTATATTGAAAACAACGAAAATATCCACATGTGACAATCATAATTGCACTGCTGTAATCCAAAGTAACCAAGAGCTACGTCTTGCAATTGTGACTGAAAACACTAATCTAATAATAGAGGAAAAACAGAAACAAAACAAACTATCTAGTAGCATTTAAATAACAAATGTTTAGACATGAATAACAAAGTTTCTCCAGTATCTGCTGATACACTAAGTCACAACTTCCAAACTCTCGACATTCCCCCTCATTCCCAACTCACACCTGACTTCACTCTAGGAAGGCTGAGGAAGGAAGACAGCACAAATTTCCTTGTGAAATTACTCAAATCATTTTCACAACCTAACTGCTACCAAAGATAAAGAAACTCATCTCTAAATCTTCCTACCTCCAAAGCACTAAAACTGACTAAAGTAATAACCAGAACAGTTTTTGCACAAGGAAAAGCCATAATAAATGCTTAATAACCAAATGCACAACCCACATCACTCCAGTTGAAACCAGACAGTGATCAAGGCAAACCAGCCGAAGTTAAGTTAATAATGAATTAATTCCCAGAATAAGGTGAGTTAACAAAAAATATTTTTTTACTTTTGCAAAATTCTTTGAAAACAAACAAAAAGCCTGGTTGTAGGACACTGTACGCACTTTATATTTAGTACAACTATTTCTGAAACTGGATAGGGTACAAGTATCAGACATTAAATGACATGCTACCTCAAAACCTGGAGGATTTATAAAACACCTATAAGGATTTCATAAAAAATATAACTTTCAGCGTTGATTTTGTAACTCTATCTCATCCTCAGCCCACCATAAAAGTCACGAGGAAGATTTTCACAAATTCAGAAAATCTGAAAAGCCATCTACTACATGCAGCCCTTGAGAGGGGTGCTTTAATTGCATTACCTGATTCTTGTACTGAAATGGACAACCAGAGACCGTAAGGCCCTCACTGCCCCTTTGCTACTAACAAGAGCTAAGATTTTAGTTACCACATCCCGATGAAGCGAGAGGTATGTTTGCAAATGACAAGGACTATTTTGAGGGGAAATATTTTCTTAATTTCATGGAAAGCAGCCCAGGGCTTCCCAGGGACTTCTCATGCTCACCCTCTTAGTGCATCAGGGACGTTCCAGGTGATCTCATTTACTTCCTTACTTTGAATTAGCTGCAATGCTTTCAATAATAAAACTCGAATCCAGATCTCTGCTAAGCTTCAAAGTCATAGTTCCCTGTCCTGCTAAATAAAAGATTTCTACCTGAGTGCCTTGAAAGCACCCCAAAGTCAAATGATTCAAACCGAAATTCATTATCTTTTCTCATGAACCTTTCATCTATCTGGATTCTCTATCTCAAATTTCAGAACCACCACACACCCATGTAGCCTCAATCCAAAGCATTACCTCTCATAACAACAAGTTATGCGTAAGTCAATCGCCTGTATACATTTTGAATCTAGCCTTTCTCCCCTCCCATCGCCATTACCTTAGTTCAAGGTGCCATCATCTCTCACTAGGACCACATCACCTACTTTAGCACCCTATACCTCTACACCCACATATTCAATTGCTTCTTTACTGACTTCCCAAAGCACCTGAAATGAATCATATCCAAAATCAAACCCTTCATTTATCTCAACCTCTTATCATCTTGGGGGAAATGTGTGCTTTTCCTTTTATGTTCTCTAACTTTATAATATTACTCATTTATTAAAAACCTCAGTTAAAAAATCTAACAATGTGAATAGATATTTGTACACCAATTTTCACAGCAGCATTATTCACAGTAGCTAAAAGATGAAAACAACCCAAATGTCCACAGATGGGTGAATGGATAAACAGAATGTGGTCTATACATATAATGGAATACTGTTCAGCCTTTAAACGAAAGGAAATTCTAAAAGTTGCTACAATATGGATGAACCTAAGAAGCATTAAGGCTAAGTGAAATAAGCCAGACAGAAAAAGATCAATATGGGCTAAGTCCACCCACATGAGGCACCTAGAATAATCAAATTCATAGAGACAGGAAGTAGAATAGTGGCTACCAGAGGCTAAGGGGCAGGAGGAACTGAGCTGCTGTTTAGTGGTACAGAGTTTCAGTTGGGGATGCTGAAAACATCCTGGAGACAGCGAGTTGTGGTGGTGGCACAGTATAAACATACTTAATGACACTGAATTGTATAATCTAAAGTGGCAAAAATGCTAAATTTTATGTTACCACAATTTAAACATTTTTTATATTTTAAAAACCTGACTGCACCTCAAGTTGATATACAGACACACAGAGAATACAAGTATTCCAAGTGATTTCAGAACACTTGACTACACAGCCTTAGTCAGATACAGAAGGGAAACAAAACTGCTAAAAAAAGGCAGTAAAGTTCATTAGTAATCTCATTAATAGTAACATTAATATTGTTGTTTTAAAGCTATTACATATATATATATGTATTACATATATATATGTATATATATATTTAGGAAAAATAATGTTAATGTTCCAAAAAAATTCAATATTAGAAAACAAAGATAAATACAAAATCAAAGAAGTAAAAACCATTTTGTAATCTTAAACTTGAACTTATGTTTCACTTTTTAAATATTTAGGTGTGTGTGTGTATGTGTATATATATATATATGCGTATATATATATATATGTATATATGCGTATATATATGCGTGTGTGTGTGTGTGTGTGTGTGTATGTGTGTGTGTGTGTTTTCTTATCAGTTAAAAGCTTGAAAGTAATGACAACCCAGAATCAGTGAGCACTTTAAGTGCCCAAACACTTATCTAAAAAGCATTTCTAAATATCTAGAAAAGCATTTCCCACTAAAAAGAACCAGGAGTTATTAGAGAAATGGCTAATTCCAGGCCTGAAGGAAAAATTTTACAAGATAAACCTAGGACATCGTATGCCAAAAAGAAAAAAACTATCAAACACCAATAAGATCCTGTCAAAGTGACGAAAGTCACCTTGGAGGCACTTCTACTAGCTCAAGCTAGGACAATGTGCATACCAAAAATCACACTGACTTCAGCTGATTGAAATCCACTAACTATATATAAATCCATGAGTTCATAAAACACATAAGGGAAGAGAAAGTCAAAAGACTAGAGTAGTGTATCAACTCTTACTCTGAAAATCAGCAATTAAATACACAGAATTAAGCATCCATCCCACCTTTCCATTATGCACTGAACTTCCTGGTAAGGAAACAGCCCTGGTTGATGTAGAAAAGTTCTTTACGGAAAAATATCAATGTATGTCGAAGATATTAAAATTTTAGAAAATCACTATTTTCAACTGTTGATAAAATCATTCTTTCCAATTTAAATGACATCATAAAACCTTTCCTGAATCTTTCCCCTTAGATAAGAAATCTACTGGTCCTTTAAATTCTATTACATCTCTTATTTCTACTACTCTTAGAACATTTACTCGTAATACAGGGAAGAAGAGAGTGGTGTCTTTGTAGATTATTACAGTAAGAACTCGATGACTCACACCTTGTTACACGCCCTTATAATTCTTGTGTCGTCTTCTTGCATACGGACACTGGACTAGCTGTGAGCCTTCCTTCTCTGATGGAAGAGACTTGAGAAGTGCTGCTATAATGGACTTGCTCTCTTGCTGCTGGAATTCTTCTGCCACCATAGAAGCCCAGATTAGTCAGACACATAGGGCCCAATGAGCATAATCAGCAATCTGAGTGAGGCCACCTGAGACTACCCCATCCCACTTAAACCCGCAGATGACTCCAGTTGTATGAGCAACTCCAAGTGAGACCAGCAGAAGAACCACTCGCTAAATCTAGCACAAACTGCTGATCTACAGGTTCTAGAGCAGGGCTGGGTAAGATGTCGATCAAGGTCCACCAGCGGACCGCCAAGTGATTTTGGGGTGACCTCCTGAATAATAAAGTCGCTAGTGGACTGCAACACTTGGAGAAAATTAGAAGTAGCCTCCGCCCTGAAAAAGTCTGCCCAGGCCTGATCTCCTGCAAATAAAATGGTGGGTGTTTCAAACTAAACCTAAAGTTTGGGAGGGTTTATTATGCAGCAACAGATAGATACAACTACATACAGGAGATGCAATGTCCTACCTTCTCTACGAAAAAGAAAAGGAAACTTTTTTGAGGATGGGAGCCCTACACAATTTCTAGTAAGGACACAATAAAAGTGTCCCACTGAATTTAACCAACACACAATAGCTTTCATGCATTAAAAAAGAATTAATGTAACTCCTCCAAGATTTATTTATATCATTTTATTTTCCATGTTTTCTTTTTTAACTTTTTAAGTTAAAAAACTATAAGACTAAATGACAAACTGCCAATTTGGTTTTCAGGGTATCTGAATAAAATCGAGATGTTTTTATTCTTTGACAATACTAATTGGTGGAAAGAGTATTGGAAAAACCAGCACTCTCAAACACTGTTCACGAGAGAGTAACTAAACACAGAAAACGTACATACTCCCTGATTCACTGCTGGGAGATTACCCAGGACAAATTTACAAAAGTACCACCTATATTTACATATATATATATATATATATATATATATATATATATATATATATATATATATGTTTATTTATTTATCTATACATATTTATATATATACACACAAGCATGTTCACTGCAGTATTAGTTGTAACAGCAAAACTGGAAACAAACTTAATGTCCTTCAATAGGGGACTAGTTCAATTCTGATAAGCCATAATAGAATATAATGTAGTTGTTACAAATAAGCAGTAAGAGGTAGTTCTAAAAGTGCTGATTCTAAGATCTCTGAACTATTTAACATGAAAAAAAATCAAACTTACATGAAGACTATGATCATATTTGCATAATGCTAATGGACATATGTATGAAAAACTGTGGAAAAATACAAGAAACTAATATTAGGAATACTTACTGGAGAGGGGACCCTCTACTTTCCATATCATATCCTTCTCAGTCCTCATCCTACCTACGGGGTGTAGCCTCCAACTTCATAGAAAACTTGTCTCAAACCCTGCCCTACATGGTCTACATCTTCAGACTTTAAAACAGTCACTAATACTCTTTATTCTGATCTCCATTATAACTCTACTCCTTTAATCTTAGTTCATACTTTATTTTTGCTAATACTTTTTTTGTCCTCAGAGTTCCTTCTCATTTCTCCACCTCCTTCTTAAAATTGGATATATCCTGATCAATATCAAATCCTACTCAGACTTCTACAATAATATGACCTTGACCTAGAAAATTTATGGAGCCATATAATTCCACAGATGCTTTTCTATCCCAAAACCATGTACAATAGTAAGCTTCTTTGCGAATATACATTTAACCTTAGCTCATTTATATCAGCTTCCAACTGAGAACAACTGCTATTTTCTGAAATGTGAGCATTTCCACTTAACCTAGAGCCATCTACAATTTTAATGAGCAAGCAAATACAGTCACCTATGTTGTTAAATTATTAATGCTAAATTGAATGCAATCGCTATTCAATTTATCTTTCAAGGAGGCCTCTAAGAAGCTATGCCCCTATTGCATCTGATTCTAAGCCCTCTCCAAAGTTTTCCATGCACCAGCACACAACATACTTGCATCCTAAGTCTTCTCTGCCTAACCTACTGACACACTGTGTGACACCATAGGACAGAAAGGAGGAGCTTAGAAGCACCTATCTATCTAAATGCAATTGGCTCCTGTTTTCAGCAGGGCTTGTCAAGTGTTCCAAAAACCTAGGTACCGTGATTCAGAATTTACAAGTTGGAGTCACACAGACCTGCATTCAAATCCCAGCTTACCCACTTTGTAAACTGACTTAACCTGCTCAACCCCTAATTCCCATTTGTAAAGTACAACTAAAGTCAGCCTCACAGACCTGTTGTGAGGATTCAACGAAATAATACATGTTAAATGTTTAAATCAGTACCTGCCATTTGGTCAATATACTGTAAATAGCAGACACTTACTATTAAGTGTAGCTCTCTCCCCCAAATGACCTAGAATTAAAATTTAAAAGCTATAAAGTATCTCAGAAATCTTTTTACAATTGTTTAACTTCATAGATGAAGAAACTAAGTCCTCGAAAGTGTAACTGGCAGAGCTGCAATTACACCTTAGGTTTCTCTGCTCCCAATTCAATAATCTAGACAGATTACTGTTTGTTGGTCATCTCGCTGATACCTATCAGCACACCTAACTTCTCTAAATGCAACTTCATTAATAAATTGCAGGAACTGAACAAGATCATGGGCCCTTCTAGCTCCCAAATTCTCATTCCATGACCCACTTGGGCCCTAAATGCTTCCAATCTCTGTAGGTGCTTAGCTTTCTTGTGAATCCTTTCAAAACTCTAAAACTTAGTGAGCTGGTTGTTAATGGTTACACGGAAGTCATTTACTTCTCAAAAGTGGCCACGTGCCAGGAGGGGGGTAAAGCAGCTCAGTCAGGAAGGGACTGAGACTATCAAAACTAACGACAGACGTCATGGGAAACTGGGTTGCAGACATCATACAATTAACTCAACAGTAAGTTTAAAAAAATTTAAATGCCTAACATAATTCTAAATATCTAACACAATTAAAATTGATCTACATATTTTAAACAAGTTTCGAGTACTTGATGCTTTGATTCAATAAACACAGGTAGACAGACACAAAATATACCAACTAAGGGTCAACAGTCTAGTTTTGAGAAGAAACCACTTTTCATCTTTTAAGTGTTAAAACCACTTGAGGGAACTGAAAAGGGTAATAATAAAATTTCCGGGGCAGAGCCCCTGTGGGCCGCATTCAAAACGCCAGCAAACAGGCCGCAGACCTCCTACTGAGCACTTCGGAGTCTAACAGGGACCCCGGCCTGTTGGCCTTGCACTGCTGTTGTAAAGGACACGCAGATCATGGGTCTCAAGGAAGGAGGACACTCATCGTTACAGTGAAAATCCATCCTGAATAGGGTCCTCTTTTATGATGTGAAAATCTCGGAGGAAAACCACCCAGAGAGCAGGGACCCCGCACCCCGGTCCCCAGGGAAACCCCACCAGCAGGAGGCTGACTGACGCACTCAGAGACCGTGTGGGCCCAGGCTGGCCCAGTGGGCCCGGGGGAGCTGGACAGCGCGGCCGGGGGCATAGGGCGCGGCCGGGGGCACAGGGCGTGGCCACGGGCACAGAGCGCGGCCAGGGGGCACAGAGCACGGCCGGGGGCACAGAGCACGGCCGGGGGCACAGGACGTGGCCACGGGCACAGAGCGCGGCCAGGGGGCACAGGGCGAGGCCGGGGGGCACAGGGCGCGGCCGGGGGCATAGGGCGCGGCCAGGGGCACAGAGTGTGGCCGGGGCACACGGTGTGGCCAGGGGCACAGGACGCGGCCGGGGGCACAGGGTGCAGCCATGGGCACATGGCGTGGCCGGGGGCACAGAGCGTAGCCGGGGGACACAGAACATGGCCAGGGGGCACAGGGTGCGGCCGGGGGCACAGAGAGCAGCCGGGGGCACAGTGGCCACAGCAGCCTCGACTCATCCTAAGCGTCCTGCGGCTGGGATGGCTCTTCACAGAAGTCCCGAATCAAAGCCAGGGGACAACGACTCTTCATGTCCCCCACATCCACCAGTCAGTAAGGACAGACCACTTCTGGAAGGGGGCACAACCTTGGGGGAGGCAGCTTCATGCGGTGAGGGCAACTCCCACAGAAGGGATGAGCCTTGGGCAGCCGTGTCTCCAGGCAGCCGGGGAGCATCCCCGACACTGAAGAGGACCTAGGTGCAGACCAGAGCACCCCTGCGATGAAGGCACCCCACCTGTATCTGAGATACCCACGAAGGGCTCCACACTGGGTGGGGGGCAATCTCAGTGGAGCAGGAAACCTACTACCTTCAAGAGCCTACTAGTTCCAGGTGCCGTGACAGTGACCTTATCAGAATCATCAAACTTGTCCCTGAGTCCTTGCCTCCTGAAGACACTTTCTTCTCAGCAAAGATGCTAGAAAATAGGGTAAAAGGCATCAGGATCTGTTATGGAACCCCCCTAAAATGCTACTTTGGGGCTGCAGATGATCTGCAGACTCCAAACACTGATTCTTCCTCGGTTGTCAACCAACACTTATACCCTGAAAAGCACTTCAGAAATCACAGAGGTGGTGACCTCGTTGGCCAGAGCAAGGAAAGTGAAGCCAAGAGAAGCTCAAGGATGTGCCTACGACCACCACAGCAGCGGAGGTCTTTTGATTCCAAATTCAGTGATTTCTCTCCTTGTTCTGGTGCCTTCACACTCAAAAGCGTAAAACCAAAATGTCCCTGAGGCATGAATCTCATTGAAAAGGCCAGAATATCAATCCCCCCAGATCGTCTGCATTTTCAGAACTACACACAGAAGAAACTTGGGTTTTATACTAGTGAAGGAAATGTCCGCTGGTAGTCTGCTAAATGAAATAAATACTCCAGCTTTCTATCAATGATAGCTGATACGTAACGGCTATGACAGGCACAGCAACAAGCACTTTAATTACATCCCATCATTTAATCCTCTAATCCTCACAACAATCTGCAATGAAGTAGAATGGATGACCGTGTTTTGCCGTGTACGATGCGCTCTCATACATAACGCGCACCCACGTTTTTGGCCCAAACTTTCAGGGGAAAAAAATCTTTCATTTTCATTTTTTAATTCAAATTTTTATTTGTTTATATTTAGGTACTTGGGGAAAAAAATCTTTCATTTTCATTTTTTAATTCAAATTTTTATTTGTTTATATTTAGGTACTTGTTTTTTGTATTATAAAGACATTTCAGCATTTATTTTTAGCATATTAGTGTACAAGAAGTTTTATGTAACAAATAACTACAAAACACAAGAACCGATACAAGGTACAAGCAGTTTTACGTATAAAACTTGTGTATATAAAAAAATACCAATTATCATATTCCTAGGTATTATTTTGCATATGGACATAGTTACTGATTTCTGGAGTTACACTTTTAACTCATAGGCATAAATAAAAGAACTAAAAACATTTCTATACCCATGTATATAAATGTGCATCTTTATTTTTCCCTCACAAATCTGGGCAAAAAGTGCACATTATACATGGCAAAATATGTTATTCCCACTTAGCCAAGAGGAAAAGCACAAGGTTAAAGAAGCTAAATAAATGTTGGCTCCGGTTACAATGCAGCAATGCACAGAGCTGGAGTCCCCGACTCCGAAACCTGCACACTTAACCCTGGGCCGTCCCCCACGCTACCGCCCGACACTTCTTCGCAAATCTCCTTTTCTCAACTTTTCAAACTGCCATGATGTACACAACTTACTTTTCATAACCAGAAATATATCCTTATTATACTTAAACACTTTATTTTAAAACTAAATCATTGCTTAAAATGTTTAGAAGTTGAAAACCGATACAAGTTTATACAATACATATCTCAAAGAACTAAATAAATGCATACTCCCTCATCAGAGAGCTATCTCAGGATGACTTACACTGCCCTCATCCCACACAACAACTCATTTTGGCAAAGCCCTGTATAAAAACAAAAATTCTTAATTCATTTTCCAAATATTATTTAGCTAGTAAAGTCCAAATAAAAGTATCACTAAAACTCTGGAAAAACTTTCATAGTAAATACTTAGGTAAAATGTAACTGTAGTTTGATATTAAAAACTGAGATGGAAAGAATGTGGTTTTACTCAATTTCCTCTACTGCTCTGGCCCATCTATCACTTACACAGATAGCTATGCAACTAATTATTCACGTTACTGTAATGCACACCTCAACCAATCACAGAGCATGCAATGGGCATGGACCCATCCCACAGTAAGGTACCCTGCCCACGTGAGAACACAGTCCAAGGCAGCCGACCACAGGGGATCCCCGAGACTCGAGTGCAGCACGCACAAGCTAGCCAGCAGCCCATAGAAAGGTCAGACAGCCAGAAACAAAAGTCAAGAATGAACTATTGCTGCGTCCCATGCTCAGGCCTTTATGTACAGTGAGTAGCCAGGAGGTAAAAGTGAGAGTACATGAGGGACTTCAGCAATTCCAAGTCATGAGGCAGCCGAAGTTTTAAAAGACCACATACTGAGTATGCAGAAGCTGTGAAGAAATCCCTAAAATGGAGAATAAGAAAATAGCTGATGGCAGAAACAAAAGTACAGTTACAAGGGACACGGACACGTAAAGAAACCACTGAGCCTTCCAACAGCGGGACCCTAGAGTGAAAAACCCATGATGGTGGTCCCAAGCAGCACTGCCACAGGGGTCCCAAGCAGCACTGTCACGGGGTCCCGAGCAGCGGTGCCACGGGGGTCCCGAGCAGCGGTGTCACGGGGTCCCGAGCAGCACTGCCACAGGGGTCCGAGCAGCGGTGTCACAGGGTCCCGAGCAGCACTGCCACAGGGGTCCCGAGCAGCAGTGTCACGGGGTCCCCGAGCAGCACTGCCACGGGGGTCCCCGAGCAGCGGTGTCACGGGGTCCCAAGCAGCACTGTCACGGGGCCCCGAGCAGCAGTGCCACGGGGGTCCCGAGCAGCGGTGTCACGGGGTCCCGAGCAGCACTGCCACAGGGGTCCCGAGCAGCACTGCCATGGGGGTCCCGAGCAGCGGTGTAACGGGGTCCCGAGCACCACTGTCATGGGGGTCCCGAGCAGCACTAGTACAGGGGTCCCGAGCAGCACTGTCTTGGATCCTTCAAAACCTCTCAATAAAAATGTCTCAGAGGCTCAGCCCCATATTAAACTTTGGGTTTTGAATTTCCACGAAATTCCATCTTTCTTATCGCCAAGCGCATCCACCACTATTCCATCTTTGAGCTAACCTGAAGGACTGTTTATTCCTAGAGCCTAATGAACCTAATCATAATTGTTATCAGATTTCAGAGCCATGGCAGAGCTTATTTCCTCCTAGAAGGAGGAATCCCAAGTATCATAGGACCCCACTCTCCTCTCAGCACCTCAGATGACTAAGCCCTCCATGGGACAGCCGACCCAGAGGAAGCCACTGGTCAGCCAGAGACCAATGCATGGCCGGACAAGAAAAAATGAGGAGGACATTTTAAATCCTTCTCTTAGGACTTGGGACTTGAGCTAGGTGGTTGTATAAAGAGGTAGGTGACAAGCAAGCAGAGTGGTCAGATGGCATGTGAGGTCTCGAGCTCACTGGGTGAGCAGCAGCAAGGAGGGTGGATGCAGAGGTGCGGAGAGGAGCGGCCAGAGCATGAGACAAGGGAAGAGCCGCCCTGAGTACCATTCGAGGTCCCACTCTCTGGAGAGCCAACCGGACAGCAAATTTTATTCTTCCATCACCTTAAAACCTCACAATAAATCCCCCTTTGGACTTACACTGATTTGAGAAAACCTGTGATCCTTAAAAATAAAAAGCATTGACTAGAATGCTGTCCAGGGATGGCGGATTACAGTCATGCATTTAATATTCTGTTACTTCCTGTTTCCTCTCCCCCATACTCTTGGAAGAGTAGCCTATGCGACTTTTTATTTATTTTTTTATATATATTTTACATTGACCTCCTTACTTCCCAGTCAATCATTTCTCCCTATGACTCTGCTGACACTGAACGAGGCGTGCTCTAACTGCTCCCTTCCGTGGGCATTCCTCAGTCCTGACTGGCCTTGACTTCCTCTTTGACACTCCCACAGACCTGACACTTGCCCCCACCGGTCTCCGGGTGCCAGACCTCCCTGCCCACTGGCCTAGTGAACATCAGCACCGGGATGCGCACGCCTCTGCTTCACAAACCTGTTCTTCCTCCTCTAGGCTTTACCTTATTAGTCCACTCCCCGTCCTCTCAGCCACCCGAACAGCTCGCAAGTCAACAAATCCCACTGATTCCATCTCCTCCCTTTCTTGAAAAATCAGTCTATTCTCTGTCTCCAAACCCTCTGCCTGAATTCAAGCTTCCATTGTCCCCAGGACTGACGACCGGCGATCCAGAAATAAGAATTCAATTAAAAGACTTGGTAATCTTTTTTTTTTTTTTTTTAAGGATTCCAAGTGCTTCTAATGTGCAACCATTTTAGGAACTAAAGGTTATTTCTTTGGTCTCTCCCGTAATAGAACCATCCTCTCTACGCAGCCATCAAGTGGTCAACATCTATTTACTGCTAAAACCAGTGAGCACCAAGCACTAAGTTAGGTCCTACATACACGCCTAGAGAGAAAGGAAAATCCCCGCCCTAGGGAAGCTCGGTCTGGTAGTGGAGAAGCAAGCAGAGAAACGACCAAAACAACGTACTAAATGTCGTAGGGACCCGTGGTGTCACAGCCACTGCACACTGAAGGTTCATCGATCGCCGCGCGCGGCGGTGAGTGCTTCACGAGCGGGGTTCCATTCCATCCTTCCACAACCCCGTGAGGTACCTATTCTCCCCAATGTATTAAACGGGGTCTCAGCGAGCTGGAAAGTTGGCATAAGAGCTCACCCTGATTAATGGAGGAGCCCAGGGCTTAACTGATGGTCTAATTCCAAAAGTCCATTCTCTTATCAGCATGGGGTGCTTCGGAAGAAGAAGAAAGCAAAAGCAAGCAAATGACTGAGCCACGTGGATCAGTGACTGTAGGACACCGGTCTGACAGGGTGAGAGGACGGGGGGCAACACAGTCAGTGAGGATGGCAAGGCCAGCGCAGGTGCAGGAGGGTGAGAGGACGTGCCTGACCTGGCACTCAAAGCAGCAGAGCAGTACGGGCCCGTGTGCCAAGGCAAAGAACCCGCATGTCTCCTGTGGGCACTGAGTCGTCCCCGACAGACTTCAGGAAGAAGAGTGTGTCACCTGAGTGGCTTTTTATAAAGGTTACCTGGGGAAATACACGTGAGGGCTTCCATACTGCGAATCTGACCATTTAAAACCTTTCCGCGGCTCTCTGCTGTCTCTAGTAACAAGCCCAAACCCATGGCAGCCTCATCGCCTGAGCAGACATCCTCCGGGTTCCCTGTGCTGTGCCAGCTGTGCCAGGCTGTGCCAGGCTCTTGCGTTCTCTGGGTCCCTGTCTGTCAAAGCTGTCTCGCCCCACTCCTCCTCGCCTGCACCACTTCCACTGCTGCAAGGCTGCCCACAGTCTCCGCTCCGGGTCTCCCCCGCCTCGCCCCCGTGCTCCAACGTAGTTGCATGTCTGCCCCTGCCACTAAGACTTAGGGGGCTTCACCCTAAGCCCGGCACAGCAGTTGGCACAGAGTAAGTGACCAACAGCATAATGAGGGAATGCCTGCACACACACACTCACACACACACTCACACACACTCTCACACACACACACTCACACTCACACACACACTCCCACACACACAATGGAACTCAAAGGAAGACAAAATAAAGCGAGGGAGTGATAAGGAACTGTCCCATGGAGACATTTAGAGCATATGCTCTGGCAGACTCTCAGGTAGCCGGCACCCACAGGGATGGGCAGACGCCAGATAAATATAAGCAGGCTCCCCATTAACCACAGAGCAACCGGCACACTCAACCAGCCAGCCACGACCCAGGTAACGGAGAGTGTGCTGTAGTAATAAGCACACAGCAGCTAGCACTTACGGAGAGCTCGCTGCGTGCCCGCCACTGCTCAGGTCTCTGCACGTGTCAGCTCATCCAGCCCTCACCAGGACCCTACGAGAAGGGCGCCAGGATTCAAGGAGACAGAGCAGTCGGGTAACGCCGCGGGCTCCTCCGCCAGTGCTCGGGCTGTGGGTGCCAGCCCGGGCAGCGAGGCTGCGGGGTTCGCTCTCAATCAGATTCCACGGTCTCTAGCTGAAGCAGCAGGCCGCCAGGATGAAAAGAGGAAACTCAGTTCCAGCCCCGCCTCTCCTCATCCTGACACACCGACAATAAACTCGTACAGAGAAAATTAATCCCACCTTTTCAAATGCACTTCCGTACCTGAGTAAGAATGTCATCAAATTTAAATGTGTAACTGACCTGGGTCGCCCCCCAGCTCCTTAGCTTAGCCCAGCCCCCGCCCCGTGCTCCTGGGGGCGAGCCGTGCCCTCCGCTCCCTGCCCTCACCCAGGATGTGACACCACAGTTGCGGGAGCCTAGGAGCGGGTCCCCTCTCCTCACCTGGATCACTGAGCTCCTCCGGGGTTCACGTCCGTTTTACTCAGCAATGTGCCCACAGCACACAGAAGGGGGACAGATGAGTTCAAAGGGCTTCCCCGCTCACCACTCTTTTTCTTTTTTTCTCTCACACAGCCATCATTCTAAAGCAAATTATATTTCTGCCTAAAATCGCTCCCCCATACTCTGCTGTGGCTTTAATACATCACGTGAAAACACTGGCTAATGAATCCCAAAACATTCCTTTTCATACTCATTTCAACAAATATCATCAAGTCCTACTTCGTGCTGAAGGCCACCGAACGTGTCACCCGAAAATACGCCACTTCGGCATGCTGACTATTTTCACAGAAGGTACCTAACAGAGAGCATGCGCAGCAAAGACCCTCCGACCTGCTCTGGCTTCCTGAAAGCAGGAGGGAGACCTCCGAGGTGAAAGGCGCCCTGCCTGGGATAACAGGGCGGAAGGCATGCCCACGACCAGTCGGAGGCCAGCGGCCGAGAAATCTGTGCAAACAAACCTGGTGAACTCGCCCTTCTCTCCCCAGTTCCTGCCTCACCAGTTACCACCCCAGACCAGCCTTCGGGCCTCCCTGGGCCACACTGGAAGAACCGTCTTGGGCCACACACAGACATACTCACACCAATGACAGCCGGGGGAAGGCCCACAATGCGTTAGAGAGTTGCCAAGCCTGCGTTGGGCCGCATTCAACGTCCTGGGCCGCGTGCGGTCTGCAGGCCGTGGGCTGGACAAGCTTCCCCCAGTCCCCTTTGTCTGCCGATTCTCCGAAAATGTACTGTTTCTTTGTCTAAAAGGTGTAAACACTTTCCACTCTGCTCATTTCTTCGAGTCTTCATTCTCTTGTGAAGCCTCCCACATAACATGTAAAAATTCAATAGAATTTGTATGCATTGTCTCCTGTCAATCTGTCTTATGACAGTAGAATTCTGAGGCCCAGACAAAGACCCAAACAAAGTAGAGAACTTTTCTTCCCCTACATCTAAATATACAGGGTCTTCTTTTCGATGACCAGCTCATAAAGAAAGAGGCGGTTTTTGTGCCAGACCCTGTATTTCACTGCTTAATAAAATCTTATTGATTCTCTAATGTCTACAGAACAAAGTTCAGAAGTTCAGTTAGATCTGTCTATACTGAAAGAAACAAGGACAGACGCTGCTCTGCAATACCATCCCCACCCAACGGAAGGCAGCTCCTCGGAGACATGGCTGATTTCAGGGCCTGGAAGGAGTGGATGACAGATGGAATACCTTACGTCAGAAAGGAAGGAAGAGCTCCAGAAAAATGCCAGGGCCATGTCCAGAGGGTACAGGGGCTCTCGTGAAGGGGCTCCCACTGTTCCAACCTGGGACAATTTGAGCATCAAAACAAGTAAGCATGTGATGAGTTATAAGCCACGAGAAAAAGTGAGATTAGGAGTCCATACCAGTAAGAAAGAGAGGGAGGCAGGGAGGGCAGAAGCACAGAGGGAACAAGCAAGGACGAGAACTGCGAGGGAGGGGAGCAAGTCCCAGGGGGGAAGGGATCTGGGAGGGAGGGCTGGGAGGGACACCAAGGACCAAATGATAACCATGGTGGGAATGCTGGAATGGGAAAGTCACTAGTTCAAAATGTCACTGTGGCGAACACTACATCAGGGGCTAATCAGCCACGGAGGCTAAACCTAGGGAAAATTTAGGTAAGGAGCAGGTCAGTTACATGGCCTTGTAGATACCTGCCTATGAGATGAAGTGGAAGAAAAAATCATTATTATTATCCAGTCACAAAAACCTGGGCTCCACCTTGACCTCTGACATGGAAACGAAAATCAGCATCACCTGCGAAAGGCAGCAAGCCAGCCTGGGCCCCCAGATGTGACAACTTTCTAGGAAACACTGTGACCAAGCGTGCGCAACCCCAGTCTCATCACAAGAAAACATCAGACAAACCCGGCAGGAGGAAACAAGCAGGAGGGGACCTGCATGCCTCACGACGTCACAAATGAAAGGCTGTGCTCCATGTTAAAGGACGCTGAATATGCCATCCAAGCCAACCCAGGCCACATACTGGCGCGGGGAGCACTACAAAGGACGCGTCAGGCCAGCTGACTGGCACACAGACGTGTGGGGCACGCACCGACGGAGAGGCAATCCACAGAGCCCCTGCTCACGCCGTAACCTCCTCCTAGAACAAAACTCTTCTCCCTCTCCGAGTCCCACACGTTCTCCCAAACCTCCTCACACCCACCTTCTGCAAGCAGACTCCCCACTCACACAGGTTCATTTCTGACCTTTCCTCCTCTGCCCTACACACAGCCTTCGTCGGATGGAGGTCATGTACTTTGGCACTTAATCACCTAAGTTCCTCGCGGTCCCCTCAGAGACCCCCATAAGTTAGGTCTCATAGTTTCCCCACATCTGCCACAGTGACTAGCACAGTGCTAACCACACCAGCTGAGCAGTAGGGGGAAGGGCACCAAGGACCAGGAAAAGTGAGATGGACTGGGAGTCGGCAAAACGTGGCGGTAGTCTGCTTTGACGTCTACTCACTGTGCTGCCTTAGATGAATCACTGAACCTCTGTTTCTACTTCCTCATTTTTTAATCAGAGACATAGACCTACTGACCATAAGAGAAGCCTCGTATTTCTACAACTCTATAATAATGAAATCCTTTCTTTAGCAACATTATTTAAATACACCGGTAAGAGTAATTAGAATACACCAATGCTAAATCATAGTAAGTTCTTAAGAAGAAAGAAATTGCAACAGAGTTACAAACTGTCTACAGTACTAAATGTTGATCATCTTCCTGGCCATCAAGCACTTACACTCACGTGTCTCCTCAAAGGACTACTAAGCACAACAGTCCACAGGCACATATTGAAGCCACCTCCATTTCTTCTTCAGACCCTTTCCGGCCTCAGAGAGATACCCTTTAGTAAGGGGAGGAGGCGGCAAACACAGACTAACTTTTCTGTAAAGGACCCTGGGACTTTACTGATGTTCAAAGGCTCTGAGTTATAACTGATTATAAGCATCCTGTTTCTTCTTTCAAAAATGCTATTCAAAGGACACTATTCAGAAGAAAATTACAACCATTAAAATGAAAAGGTCATCTAAAAACATAATGTTAAAGGAACGCAATATAATTTCAAAGCACGGAAACCATTATAAACAAATCTCTAAACAGCAACTTTAGTTTTAATCTTGTATCTTAATATCTCTGCCAAGAAATAAGATTATCAGGGTAGGGTAAAATAAAATGGTCACCATGTTACATAATTTCAATATTCCAGTTACACTGTTAGTAAATATTACCTGTAGAGTTAATAAAATATATATTTGAGGTTCTAAACTACTAATAAAATCACAGGATTTCTTTAAGGCCTGTTGCAAAAGCCCTGTGTTAACTCGAACCCACCCCCAAGATACAGAAGGCACTCCAGGCCTCTTAGGGTCTGGTCTGTAGCTACCTCTGCAGCCTCATCGCCCACCAATCCCCGGACATCATTTCACTTCCTACACTTTACTGCCCATGTGCCCCTGATATTACCCACCCTCGTAGGACTCCCTGCCTTGGCATTCGCTGTTCCCTCTGCCAGGCATGCCCTTCCCTCTCTGGAGCCTGGCATGCACCCTCTTGCTGCAGGTTTTCAGGAGTGCTCCAACCCCCTCCTACAGAGCGCCTGGCGCGGCCCTCTCCGGCCCGCCAGCGCAGAGCACTCGCGAGCGTCCCCTTCCGCAGCCGGGCTGGGAGGCGTGTATTACTGAACTGCTCCCCAGTCCCTGGCACAGAATCTTTACTCACACGCAATGGAAGTACACTGAAGAAGTAAGTCAAGTAGTGAACTGTGAGCAACAAGTCCAACTTCCTATAAGAGAGGAGACATTTAACACAGTGGCTTTCAGTAAGTTAGCCCCTAGAAGACACTGAGTAAAGTCTTGGAGGTATTTCTGGTTGTCAGAACAGGGGAAAGAGGACTTGGGGGTAGGGAGGTGCTGGCATCTAATGGGTAGAAGCCAGGGATGCTGCTAAACATCTTACCATGCAAAGGAGAGCCCCCAAAACAAAAAAGGACCCTGTCACATTATCAGTGCTGCCATGGTTAAAAACCTCAGGTGTCAACTGACTGATTCCTATGTGATGATCCTGTATCACGTCTCAGCAACAACCAGAACCAATTCCAATTCTGTAGTTTCAACGGAAACTTCTGCAACATTGATGTGTACACACACCACTAAAAATCATCTTTACCTAATCGCCACGCTTAGCAGCATTAAACTAAGAGTACTTTCAAATGTCTGAAAGCTAATCTATACCTACCAGAGGTGACTCTCAAGTCAGTAAACACTTTGATACATACACTTTAAAACAAACCACAGGCAAAATAATTTTCAGTTGTGGAACTACGAAAAAAAATCTGAGGCATGAAGTAATCCACTCCTCCAGGTCCCATGAAAGAAAAATCTCTAAGAACTAGAAGTAAATCATGCACAGATGTCTTTACTGTTGCACTCAGGAATGGCCAGCAAGAGTCAAGGGCATGCCCTTGCTACTGCCCCAATCACCAGCTTATCAAAAACTATCAAAACCACTGCAAAAAAGAAAATCCTCAAAAGTCACTAACGAGTGACACCAGTGACAGATAGGGAAGTTAACTCTTTGTCCCCCTGATATGTGACCAAGTTTCATATAACTTACACATTTCACAAAAGCTATGCAGAAGCAAGAACACTACCTTCCCGTCCAGTGGCTGACTCAACGCTCTCGGGCACATTCCGTAGCTGAATACCACAAACTCACTCATTTCTTCTGTCCTACTCATGCACTAACCAAGCAATGGGTTCGGCACCAACTATGCAATCATTTACATTTTGTTTCACCTCATCAGTCTCAAAAAAAAAAAAAAAAATGAGAGAGAGAGTGAGAGAGAGAGAGAGAGAGAGAGAGAGAGAGCCATCCAAAACGAAAACTTGAGTACAGTAACTCTTACAGGAAGAGATGTTTATGTTATTCTAGGAACTGATTCCCAAACAATACACCTCCGCCAGCTTCCAATGCTCTAATCTTTACATCTTAAGATTTTTCCGGATTTCAAGTCCAGACAGCACTGGCAGAAAGTGAAGGAGCAGCGTCTGCCGCCGGAGGAAGCTGCCCGCGGACTCAGTCCTGCACCGCTCAAAAGAAGGGCCTTGGCTGGGAGGGGAAAACGCATTTTTAATCGGCGAAAAAAAAAAGTTTCCAACAGTGAGTAATAGGTTCCTGCTCAGCTGACTTTGCCAGTGAAGTGTCGGGACCACGACTGGGCCCAGGCTAGGCCGGGTTTCACCACGCTGCCCTCCGACGCCGCCCAGATGCGACACCGAAGCCGCGAGGGGCAGGTGCGTGCGGTGCGAAGCCGGGGGGCGCCCTGGGCCGGGAGGGCGGCGTGCGAGCTAAGCGAGCCTCCCGCCACCTCCCACGGGGCGACCCCAGGCGCGACCGGCGGCCGCGGGCACCCCCCTCCCGGGGCACGCACACTGCCTGCCTGCCTGCCATTCGCGGGTCCGGGAGGAACGCGCCGGGGCCACACCCTCCCTGCCCGCCGCCCCGGGGCACTGACAGCCCCGCGCCGGAGCGGGGCGCCGGGCCCGGGCGCGGGGGGTCACGGAGGCCGGCCCAGGCGCCCGGCCCACCCGCCCTCTCTGCCGCCCCCGGCCCGACCCCGGCGCGGGCGGCCGCGGCCTAAGCGCCTCCCGGGCAGCGGGGCCTAGAGAAGGCAGGCGGCCGCGGCGCCCGCCGCCCCGGGCTCGGGCTCGCCCGCTCACGTGCTGCCGGAAGGACGATTTCACTCTCTTACCCGCTGCAAAATCCTCCTTAACATGGTGGCACCGCCCCCCGGCGCCGCCGCGGGGACTCTCCGGCCCCGACGCGGGGCCCCGGAGGACTCGGAGGAGCGTGGAAGGCAGGGACCGAGCCGGGAGGGGGCCGGGGAGGAGGTCGCGGCGAGGCGGCGGCGGCGGCCGCTCAGGCGGCCCCGACTTCCCCACAGGCGGCGAGAGGGAGCGCACGCGAGCGAGCGAGCGACGAGGCAGCCAGCGAGCGCCGCCCGCCCGCCGGGCCGCCCCCGTAACTGACAGATGGGCGGGCCCGCCGCCGCCACCGCCCCGCCCCGCCCGGCCTGGCCATCCGCGGGGGGCGGGGCCGGGAGAAGCTGGCCAGGCCCCGCACCAATCGGAAGCGGCGGCGGCGTGGGCGGCTGCGTGACGGACAGGCGGCAGGATCCTGGCGCCGCCGCTCCTTCCGGCGGCCGGGGCTGGGGCGGGTGGGACGCGGTGGCCGCCGAGCGCACGCACGCGCTCCGCGTGCCCGCTGGGGAGGCGTGTGGGGAACGCAGGGGCCCGGCATGGGGGTGTCCCTGAGCGCGTCTCCCAGAGGGGGCCCCGGGATGGGTGTCTAAGACGGCACCGCAGGGCGATCTGTAAAACCCGGCGGTGTGACCGTGACCTAGACCGAATCTGGCCTGGATCCTCATTTCTGCTGGAAGCAGCGGAGGGACTGGCAGACACGCCTAACCGGTCCGTTGGGCTTCTCTGCCCTTGCCCGACCCCTGGTCTCCTCTCCCTGCTCCCTTCCTGCTTCCGATTTCAGCCAAGGAGAAAACGAGGAATCAGAAGGAAGCGGGAAGAAACAGGAATGGGAGTTAGCGAGAGAAGTTTGGGTTGCCCCTGGGGGACTCCATGCTGCATGGACAGAGGTTGCTACCACGGTGCACTGTGTCTTTCTAAAGCCCGTGTGTGATTCATTCTAGGGAACTGCAAATCCTCCTCTAATAGGTATATGAAGTGAATCAGCAGGAGTGCATCTGTGTTATAGATTAAGAGACAGTAATGAGGTCACAGAGAAACAGCATGCCAAAACAAGGACGTGGACTTGGAACTGACTTGGGAATGATGGCATAGTTTAAACTCAAAAAATCACAGCGCCAGAGTCCTACTCCTCGGCTAGTCCTCACAACCCAAGTACTAGTTTGACTTTATCCTGGGAGACAGACAGAAGCCTTTAATATTGTTTAAATAGGGAAAGACCGAGAACAAGGCAACTAACCTTGGGGACAGGGGGAGAAGGGACTGAGGTCTACTGAGCAATGAATGGAGCGCTTGTTGGAAATTACTTTCCTATCTTTTGAAAAGATGCAGCAAATATTATTATTCTATTTGTTTTCCTTTTTTAAATTCTTTTTTGTTACTCAAATACTATTCTCAAATGAGCTAATGTAAAATGTTCTGTAAAGTGTAAAACATCACATGATGGAATCCGTTATCTCTACCCCAACACGTTGTTTTTCACTGTGTGCCTATATAGTGCAGCAAAAGGTATGCCTCCTACTCATACATTATTAATCACTCTTGATACCAGTGTACTTAAATACTTCCAGGCAAACATAGCAAAGTTTTCCCATCTTTCCAGACACAGGTGCATTATTTTCAGACAATATGGGAAATATTCTCACGAACTCGGGTGATAAAACTGTGTGGAATAATAAATTCTTATTGTGCCTCTGCCGCCAGCTCCTGACACAGAGCTTCTAAAATCCTTGTAATTTCCTGAGTGTTAGGCTACTAGGAAGGAGCAGCTTTTGTTCTAATATTTGATCTTTGACTCCAGTTCCTGACACGAGAACTTCTAAGATCCTCAGAATCCCCAGGGCGATAAGAGTGTCCTTTTGTATGCTAATGAGATGACCGGTGTTAAGGACTCCCTGGATTGCTTCAGAATGGGGGGCTGAACAACAGAAAGATCAAGGCATAATTAGAAGGTTGAGATTTTCAGAGCACCTCTTCACCAATAGGAGGGGTAGAGTTAATCACCAATGGCCAATGGACCGTGCCTTGTTTTCAAGGCCCCTCCAGGAAAATCCTGAACAATGAGATTGGGGAAGCTGAATTGAGAACACCTTAAGGTGCTGGGAGAACCTGTCCCGTAGAGAATGAGGAGGCCCTGCACCCTTTCTCTTACACCTTGCCGTATGCATCTCCTCCATGTAGCTGTCCCTGGACTGTATCCTTCCTAATAAACTGGGAGTCGTAGGGAAAGGGTTTCCTTGAGTTCTGTGAGCTGTGAGCGCAAAGCACTGAACCTGAGGATGGTGGCGTGGGAATTCCCAGTTTATATGCAGTTGGTGTATGTACAGGTGACAACCTATAACTAGCAACTCGTATCTGAAGTCGGGGCATTCTTGTGGGACTGAACCCTTAACCTGTGGGGTCTATGCCAACTCCCTGGAGTTAGTGCCAGAACTGAACTGAATTGGAGGACACCCAGTTGGTGTCCAGAGAATGGAGAATCTTGGTGTGGAATAAAACCCCACGCATCTGGTGTCAAGGATTGTAACTAGAGAAACCGCTTTGTTTTGTTTTCTTGTTTTTCGCTTTTTTTCAATTTAAAGAAAATTTCTCTTTTGTTTGATTTTCAAAAATTGATTTCGTTTAACGCTGCTTATTAATACACATGTACTTATTAATGTCGCATGCTGAGGCCATCTCGACTGAAATTCTGTGGAATCTTTTGACTGATACAATAGATTCTCATCTACCCCTTAGCAAGCAGATGGGTTATTCAAAAATCTGTGTGCCCCCCTGCAGCTTATGGTAACTCCATCACTGGAATAATACACCAGAGAACTTAATTACTGCAAAAGATAATAAGCAGTGGGTGAGATATAATCACGTAAAGATGCCTTCACTCATCTAGCAGCTTCCCAACAAACAAGTTCTACTGACCCTACCTGGCCACTAATTCCTATTCATTAGGCTCACTTACATCAATATTCTATCAGTTCTTTGACTCCACTAAGACCAATGAGAAGTAAATCCGTGAAAAATCACAACTCAGTCGGCAAAGGGAAGATGATGGCTCTGTCCAAGGATCAGTGCGGCAGAAATAGTTGAGGGAGTCTAAGGAATACTCACCAGCTGTGTGGCATCGTGTCCATTTTATTTTTTAACTTAACAGAATTTTCACTTCTAAAAATTGTTTTTCCTTTGGCTTATTTATGCATTGGTACCTTTTAAAACAAAATTGAGATGTAATTCACTCATCGTCAAGTTTCCCCTTTGAAAGTGTTTAATTCTCAGTGTTTCTTAGTTCTGTGTTCTAAACGTTTTACAGCCATCATGAACCAACTCATCAAAGCTTAGTATCCATTCGTGCTGCTTTCGGCCCTTGAGGGTGGGCTAAGCAGGGAGCCACAAAGGAGAGAGGAGCCACGTGAATTTCCCAGGAATTCCTGCTGGTTTTCTCCATACTCTCCTGGACCTGATTAACCTCCAGAAAAACATTAGGTCTCCACTGAATTTCTTTGGAGACAGGTTTAGGGAAATCCAAAATAACAGTTATGTGTTAAGATCTATTAAAAACAATGTTCTTAATATATGGGGGAGGACCCAAAAAGACAAAATTTATTTATGAAAAATTGTGTTTCTTCTTCCATGTTTAAACTTCAGTCCCCTTCCAAGTCCTCTCCCTTGGATGCAGTATACCTATTGAGATGCTTTTCCCACAGCTCAACAGTTTTTGAACTCACCAATTTTGATGGCTTTTAGTGCTTCTGCCGTTTTTTTGTTTCAAGTCTTCCACATTGGCAAACATTTCCCTTTGAAGACTTTTTTCACCTGAGGAAACAAAAGAAAAAAGTCGCTCAGGGTGAGATCAGGTGACTAGGGAGGGTAGGGCACAGGAGTCTTGTCCTATTGGGTCCAAAACTGCTGAGCACTCAGCGCGATGTGGGCAGGTGCGTTGTCATGCTGCACGTTGTTTGTGTCAATCGCCCATCATGCAATGGGCAAACATGTTGAGTCTCCAAAAAATATTTCACTGAAGCTGCACGCAGCCTCTCACAACCACACCAGCTGGTCCACAGATGCAGATGGGTTCCTAGAACGATCACCTGGCAGGAAAGCCTGTCCTGCAAGGGTCCACCCCCCAAAAGATCATTCTGGTTTTGGGAGGGGGGTTCCTTCTCCTATATGTGATAGGCTGTGACCAAGCCCATTGCATTTAAACCACAAGTTAGTGGAGTACAAAATAGATTATGGAATCATGTAGCCATGGCACAAGAAAAATTCCCATCTATGATAACAGGGTGAGAAAAAAATTAAATAAATAAAATATATAGCCATGAGATATAAAGTACAGCATAGGGAATATAATCAATAGTATTGTCATGGCTATGTAAGGTGTCAGGTGGGTAGCAGACTGGGGGTGATCACTTTGTAAAGTATATAAATGTCTAATCACTATGGTGTTTTGTACACCTGACACTAATAATAAAAAAAGAGAAAATAAGTAGATAATAGGGTGGAACTCTTGCGTGCCATGTGGCTCATCTAATCATACACAGAAAGTTCATGGTTGGGACTTTCTGACCCAGTTGACTTTTTGTCCAGTGTGGGTTTTCTGAACAACACATTTTGGGAACTAGGAAAGCAATGAGGATCTAGGATTACTCATCTTTCTTTTTTTTTAGCTTGCAAATATCTTAACATTGCCTGTTTGAAAAAAAAATTCAGTAGTAAGTCAAAGTGAAATTGGTATAAAATCAATTCCAAATCATCATTCTTATCGGTCTTCTAACTGAAACCAACCTATGAGCCCTCTAGCTGAATAGCCAACTAAATGTAATACATCACCCAAGACAGGGTGGGTGAATTGTAGAAATGGAACTAGACGGGAGCAAGATTGGTCAACCCAAAATATGTCTCATTGGCACAAGGATACTTTTAAGCTCGTTGTTTTTTAAGAAACAGCAGATACAGGAGAAGCTCTGAAAACCAAGTAGAAGGTACCCTTTGTAAGGGACCTTTATGTGGAAAAGGGGAATTCCCATTAGTGACAGTGTCTCCGCTCTTGGTAGCAACAAGAGAAGGCTGACTCAGTCTCCAGAAACTCTCATCAACGGAGAAGACAATGACTTAACTCTGCAGGAAAATATTTACTGTGCTTGCTCACCATGCTTTTGCTGGGACCCTGCCACAACTGACTGTGCCCACCCCCAACATCTTCTGTCTTCTCCTGAAAATGGTGTTTGAGGTGATGGCTTCTGGAGTGTTACTCCATCTCCCTGAGTCTCTCCCGTGTATACGGGGTGTATATGTGTTATTACACTTTTGTTGGTTTTTCTCCCATTAATCTGCCTTACGTCAATTTAATGATTAGACCAGCCGAAGACCCTAGAAGGGAAGAAGGCGTTTTTTCCTCCCCTACAGAACTGACATCTCACGCCGTCTCCTTGCATGTCCTGACCTGTGCTTGGGAAATGAGATGAAGTCGTTTAACGAGCTTGGTAGAGATGTGTGATTGGGGCGTGGCTTAGGGCGGGCATTTCCTTGGATTTGCTAAGGCCGGTGTTTGTCGGAGTGTGTCCCTCCCTCCAAACCCTGGGTCCTCAGGGGCCACCTCCGTGGATGGGAACAAGCAAGAAGTGAAGGCCCTGTGTTGCTCACCCTTGTATTAGAGAGAGCCAGGCTACACATTTGGGGATCACCAGCAAACAATACCCTGCTGGTTTTAGACAATATATGAGCTGACACTGTATTATAATTGCCCATTACCTCTCTCTATTTCTCTCTGTGCTATCAGCTACCCAGAGACAAGGAGACTGTACACTATGATAGTTACAGTTTTTAATTTAGTGCCTAATACTTGATGTTGAATTAATATTGTATGCACGAGTCTAATATAGCACAGTGGCTAAGAATGAGGGGTTTCTGAATCATTTAAATCTCCGATATTCCACCTATGTAAATGCTAGCAAGTTCCTTAACCATCTGAAGGCATAGCTCCTTCCTAGTAACATAGAACAATAGCGCCTCCCTCCCTCCCTTCCCTCCCTCCCTCCTTTCTTCCTTATTTATTTATTTAAGTGCGAGATTTCGCCTTCTCTCATCCATGCGAAGGGGATAAGATTTGAGGAGACTTGAGGGGCATCCAATTCTATTAAGGGCAGAACCTGGATATTACTTGTGCTGGTAGCTAGCCCCCGGCCAAATTTAGTCACATGGCCACACAGAGGTTCTCAGGAGGCTGGGAAATGTAGTCTCTATTTGGCCAGCTTAAAACCCACCACTACGGAAGAAAGAATGAATGTTTAGGGGAAACTAGTAGTATGACAGAGATGACAATGCCTTCATCTTTAGACACAGTCTTGTATCATTAGAGGAACCCAGTGCACCTCTCATTCCAATCCAGGGATGAGCATGTGACCCATACTAGGCCACTCAGATACCCTCTCTTAAGCTAAGTGACACAGAGACTTCAAATAGTTGAAGTTCATTCATCCTGACTGTGGTGGCCTGACCATACTAAGTGTTATGGTTTCATGCTTATGTGGATCTCTATAGTTTTTGTGGTTCCTGAGTGTCCCCTTGGTCTGCCTTCCCAGATCCAGATTCTCCTTGGACTCTGTAAAACACTCTATTTTTTTTCTCTCCAGTTTTCAGAATTGGTTGGTGTGACCCACAATCCTAGGACTCTAACAGATCAAAGTTCATGTGTGGATGTATTCCAAGGTGAGGAGATAAAAAACCGGCTCTCCACACTTGAGGATTTCTCCCGAGGCTCAGTATCTCTTAGGGTAACACCATAGCATTGCAGTTGTCAGACTAAAGGTAACCAGAAAACGATAGCAGCAAAGCCAGTAGCTTCAAATGGAAACAGAGCTGGAAGCAGAAATGAAATCTGTGCAGGCTACTACTGCCGGCCCCTCCTCTGTGCTCACCTGCAGAGACGGCTAATGACGCTCAAGCTACAGCAACTACTATCTCATTAGGTCCTTGTAGCAACTGTAATCGGCAGTATTCTCATTCTCATTTACATATGGAGAAAATGCAGCTCATAAAGCTAAGTGCTGCCTAAGGTCACATGACGAAATAGTTGTAGCCAGCATTCAAAAAGAAGTTCAAGTTCAGCATCTGCACGCTTCACCCTTGTGCTAGTATCAGCCAGACATTACATAATCAAAATAAAGGTTTTTGCTCTTTGAACAGCTTTTGAATTCAATTTTTCACTGTTCACAGAATTACAGAAAATGTCACACATATAAAAATAGGAAGAAAGGTATAATAAAGCCTTGTATACCCATCACCTAGCTTCAATAATTGTTCCCATACCACCATTCTTTTTCTCATCCATCCTCTCCTCAGATTTACCACTCTTATTTTTTATTCTGGAGATTTTATTTTTTAGAAGTTTATATTTATTTTGTATTGTTTTGTCCTGGCATATTTGAAAACAAGTCCCAGAAATCCTCTCTCTTCACCTGTAAATACCTCAGTGTGTTTCTCTGGTGCATGAGAACTTAAAGAAGAAAAACACAGCCGCCGAAGTAATACTTCCTTAATATGTTTAACATTAGATCGAAGTTCAACTTTCCCCAATGGTGTTTGTGGAAGAAATCAGCCTCTGTCTTGTGAGATTTCTGACTTCTGGATTTGGCTGATCATATCCTCTGGGTATCATCCATAGGTCCTTCCATCTCCTGTCCTTCCAATGAGCTGGTCGTTAGTTCAAGAGACTTGAGTAAATTCGGGTTCAGAAAAATAATTTCTGTGTGTCAGGCACGTGAATACCACATGGGCGACATAGCAGCTTCTGTGTGAAACCAGCTGTGTGGCTGATTGATTCAGTGCGCCCCATCGGTGATTAGAACCCCTAAACTGCCCTTTCTCCTCCCGCAAGCAGATCTCCCTTCTTTGCTCGCGATGACGGTTCAGGCAGATCCTTCACTTTGGGGGTCATGCTCAGATGTGAGAGGATTCTCATTTTTAGCTATGGAAAATTTCAGTCGAATCTAAATTAAACTTTCATTTCTCATCCATGTCAAGTGTCCCTCTTCCCCCGCCCCTTATTACAGCAGCAGTTGTGGCCTCTCCTTTCTATCTACATGGGAGACAGTCTTCACAGTGGGCCCCTTGGTCCACAGGAAGCAGTGTGTCTTCGCCCAGACAATTAAGTGCATCGTGCACCCCTCCATCCTCACCCAGTCACTAGGGCGAACCCCAACCAGCCTCTATGCTGCAGACTTCTCCTTATCCCTCCAACTCCCAGGACTTTTGTTCAGTTCTCCCCCAAACTGGCTTGTCTCTCACTTCTATAGAAGCGTGGGACACGCGTACATATATCTCCAGCCCAGCAAGCATCTGGCCAGCGAATGAAAGTCCCATATCCCTCCCCGGCTAGCACTCCTGATTCTACAGGGTTCTCTCACAGCTGTGGGCCATGCAGAACAGGGAAGAAATGCCACCGTTCTCTCTCTCTCTCTCTCTCTCTCTCAACATACAGAATTCCCTAGTTTATTTTTCAAATGATTTTTAGTATATTGAAATGATTAAGAGAAACACAAATTTAAATAATACCACCCCCAGGACATTTTTTCCATGTGTCAGAGGGATGTCAGTGAATATCATGGGCAGGGCTACCAAGTTCTCATCTTCTGTCCTTTCTCAGGAAGACCCAGGTGGTCCACTAAATACCACCACCAACCAAGTAAGAAAAGGGAAGCATTTTTAAAAAACAGCAGAAGACAAGGAAACAGGTCCACAGGGATAGACCAGCTAAGTTAGATGTGCCCAGTTTAGTCTAATATGTCATATAGACAACTATGTACTTGTCTGATCCCTGTGTTATGTTAGATAGAACCTATAACCATTTTAATTGATGTATTAGAGTCATTGTCTTTTTTTTTTTTTAATTAATGGGCTTAACTAGAACTGCTGAGTGGGAAACTGTTAGTCCAGCCTAACTGTGACTAGAATTAGTAAGTGACAAGAAGGCTTACTGACGAACTAAAGAGTCGGCTGAATGTATTTGGTTTTGCTCGCAGCCAAAGTCGGTGCTAACAATGAACTAACCGAGAGTTCCTTGGGGGTGAATTAGGATCTACAGATGGATGTGAGGAGGTGAAAAAAGACCAACTCCATTACATCATATTGGGCTGAAATGAGGAGTTTAAAAAATGTATGCAATGTTTCTGGATATGTACTATAATGGGGCCAATTAAATCATGGTGCACTTACTCTAGATACAGCTGCTGAATCCAAGTATCATATATACTCAAAGTATGTGCACCTGGCAGAGCTCTTGGCTAGAACTAGAAGCTTAATAATAAATGTTTGTGAAAAAAGGAAGGGAGGAAGGAAAAGACAGAGAGAGGGAGGCAGTGGGGAGAAAAGGGAAATTCTTCTCTACCTCTTCACTTTAACAACCGAGTAAGCAAGCATACATTGGCTAATGGTCCTGTTATGGTGTGGTTAAAACACGGAATTTAGACCTAATTGTGCACACGAAGGAGAAGTGAGAGTTGAATAAAATCATGTTCTGGTAGAACTTGAAAGGCTGAAACACATGAGTTTGAAAAAAGGAATGTTAAACGTTTGGGTTTTATGTGTTTGGTCTTCAACTCTGGCATCATGCAGGAACTGTGTAACAGTTAACGCTCCAGAATGTCAAGTCATTGATTTGTTCTCTTGGAAACCCCATTTTCCAAGTCATTCAAATTCAATCGCAAACACACCAGTAGTTAACGGAAGGCAATGTCGTATGGGTCTTCAAGAAATGCAACGAGCAAACCTGCTGAGACAGAATTTCAGGAAAGGACAGCACATTAGCCGCCCTTCCCAATTCCGTGTCCTGGACAGATTTCGTCACGATCCCTTCTGTCTCCACCGGAGTCTTGGATGCAAATGCTGTAGAGGGGGCATCATAGCCCAGATCTCGTGGCACTCACCTGAGGTGCACCCCTCACATTTCCCTCTCCCTGCTCCCTCCCTCTGTGCCTTTGCTACCTGGTGTTGTCATCTACCCCTCACTTCACCCTCGTAGAGAAATCCACAGGGACGTGAAGGGAGACCCTGTGGACCTGTGCTTCTCTTTGGGGTGTTCCTTTGGTACCTTCTCCAGCCTTCCCACGGTGATCGTGTGACAGATCCCTGACTCCATCTTGTTCGAGCCTGCTCTGTCCCTGCCGTCTTCAGCCTAATAGCCTTTGCTTAGTATCACACACGGACAGGCTAATCCTTAGAGGAATTCTTCCTGAGGCTCGAGTTTTACAAAAACAGCCCCTTACGAGAAGGCGCCCCTCCCGAGGCGGTCAAGGAAGGGTGTACAAAGATAGTGACCGTTTAGCGAAGGTGGGCGGAAACACTGTGACTGAATTCACATCCACTGGAGTCAACCGCGTAACAACAAAGAAGTTTCATGGTCTTCCTCGGGCCTCTGCTGGCTCCCGGGTGTCTGCGGGTGTCAATCACCTCTTTCCCCTCCCATTTTCCCTTGCCTTGACATAAAAGGAACCTGAACTCTGGACTGTCTTCAGAGGAAGTGGAGGCACCCCTAGGTCTCCCAGATTCCTGGTTGGCACCTTCTCCATCAATGAACTTCTCCTTAATCTGAACTCTGACGTTTTGAGTTTTGGCCTTTCAACGCCTTGGGCTCCCAAACCTTGGTCCAGTTTCAATCACTAAAATTTCTGGTCCCTCAGCAGACAGACTCCATAGGTGGAAAGCGGAGTCACGGCTGAATCCTCATTGAGAAGTAACATTTTCTGAGTGCCAACACCGTCGCGATCCGTGTTACACATTACGTGCAAGATGGGGCGACGTAGAAGTGGTCCTTGGATTTCGGAGGTGTGCCGTCTTCTGAGAAAGAGAGGTGCTGTGTGACTTAACAGGAAATGCAGGAGACTGCAAGTTGTGTTCTGAAGGAAGAAACCAGGGTTCTAGGAGCCAGAACAAAAGGAGAGAAAGAATCGGACTGGAAGTTTGGCAAAAGTTCTCAGGAACCAACATTTACCTTGAGGCCCGTGATCACTAGGAGTTACCGTATTTTGCCGTGTATAATGTGCACTCTTTTGGCCCAAATTTGTGAGGGAAAAATAAGGATGCGCGTTATACATGGGTAGTACGAATACCGTACCTACATAAAATGTTTTTAATTCTTTCATTTATGCTGATGAGCTAAAAGTGTCATTCTAGAAATCAATAACGATATCCGTACACAAAATAATACCCCGAATATGATAACTGGGTATTTTTTATACATAAAAAATGTATACATAAAATTTCTTGTACTTTGTATCTATCCTTGTGTTTTGTAATGATTTGTTATATCATATTTTTCAGATGCCCTGATATGTTAAAAAATAAATGCTAAAATTCCTTTATCATACAAAAAAAGTACCTAAATATAAACAAATAAAAATTTGAATAAAAAAATTAAAATGAAAAATTTTTTTCCCCTCTGAAAGTTTGAGCCAAAAACAGGGTTGTGCATGATACCCAGGAGTGCATTCCACCCAGTGAAATACAGTCTTCAGGTTGCTCGGGGTTGAGGGAGATGCATGGCATCAGAGAGAGGCGACCGTGCGTGGGAAGCCCGTGCCATCAGAGAGAGGTGACCGTGCGTGGGAAGCCTGGGCCCACTGGGGCTGGAATGGACAAGGACAAAGGATAGGAGGGAGTCAGGGGTCTAGATACTGTGGAGCCCTAAGAGGACACATTGGAGATTTTATACTTTATCCCAAGTGTAAACTAGAGACTGATGTGATCTGTGTACCACAGTGCCGTTACCTGGTGGATATTGAAGATTTACAAATAAATGGATGAACAAAACCTAACCCATCACTCAAAGATACAGTCTGTCCTGTGCCCTCTCACAGTTTCACCAGCCTCGGGCAGCTAGGTTCATCTGACACAGCTAGGGCTTGGGAAACACGCAATGGGGATCCGTTGGTTCTCAGGGACTTGCGTTTTGCCTTTCTACTAACCCTGCCCCCACCCCATTTCGTGTTAGGTGACACATCTCCCCGCTGTGAGCACCCTTGGTGCCCAGTTCTCTCCGGGTGGAGAGTCAGGCGTGAGAACCAAGCTGTTCCATGTGGGCACCCTCTCCTGGATCTTAGAGTCCCCGGTGGAGTAATGAATACCAGAGGGCAGCACTGGAAGGCTTTCACGCAGCCATGGGACTGAGAAAGACCACGCGTGTCCAGGCTCTTGTGGGTGTTGCTGCCTCCCTGGTTCTTGCTCTGGTTTCACGCCTGACTCGCCAGTACAAGTCCCACCAGTGCGGTCACTTCTCCCTTAAAGCCATCAGCGTTCATTTCTGTTGCTTGCAATGGAAGAATCTAAGGGAGAGAAAATCTATTTTAGCTCTAAATGGTGATGACATTCTTGTCTCAAGTTTTTAAAACCTTTCTATGGATAGGTTACCTGCTCATTTGTAACCTGATGGAATTTTTAACCTTTTCTTTTACTTCTCAAAATAGATTATAGTAGTTGGACTGTACTTTCTGGGCTGAAATGTTTGAAATCCTTGAAAATATTTCTCTCTCTCTCTCTCTCTAAGACAAAACTGTAGTTTGCCAATGAAGTTTTGTCTTTGCACCACTTACTCTACATATTTTTGTTGGAGACCATTCTCCTTGCTTTTAAAGAGTGTTTTCCAAAGTGTGTTCTGTAGAACACTAGCCCCATGAGATGGTTCCAGATAAAAAGGGTCAATTATAGCATAAGTCTGTTAGCCATTGAAGACTCTACACGGCTCTTTAGGTTCCAAAGAACATGTAGCATCTTAAAGCACACGAGAAATCCCGCGGTTTTCCCAGTGTCTTCCCAGGGTCTCTCAAATGTACCTGGTCATGCAAGTCTTCTTGCAAAACCACTCTCCATGTTTGAGAGACGTCGTCTCTCTGTGGGAACCCGGAACTCTTGTCAGGGTTAGAACCACTCAGATTCCACCTAGCAATAAAGAGTGGCCCAGTGAATAGTTAAATAGTTCCAGAACACCCTTTCAATTTTCCAAAAGTTGCTTTTTAAAAATTATCATCCAAGTTGACAATGCACTGTAGAATTGTATGCCTGAAACCTATGTAATCCTTGCTAACAGATGTCACCCCAATAAGTCTAACAATAAAAATGAATTAAAAAAAAATTAAAAACAACAACTATATGTTGTTTTGTTTTGTTTATTTATTTTTTTAAACAAATGTCCTTTTCAACTTATTTATTTATTTATTTATTTAGCTTTTTGGTATGTGGGTAGCTCCCTGACTGGGAATCGAACCCAGGCCGCAGCGCTGACAGCGCCAGCGCCGAAGCCTTAAGCCGCTACACCATCAGGGAATTCCCAACAACAACTATATGTTTAAAAAAAAATAAAAACACCAAAACAAAATTAAAAAAAAATTATCATCCACCACCTTTGAATAAAGCTTTTGAGCACACTGGGCTGTCCAAACTTCTAGAATTCAATCCTATTTTAGGATTGAGACCCTCAACTCTAAAGTAGGCAAGAGGTCAAAGTTTAGAGGTCAGAGGCAGCATCCTTCCACTAGCAACCAAGCAAGATTTCAAAATTTCTTGCAATAAAGGTTGTATCTCTGCGAATCTCTGGTCATATTGTATTGCCTTCACCGAGCAAATGAAGAAGTATTTGCTCCCGTCAAAGCACAACCCTCGAACATGGAGAGTGGGGGACCCCTTGCCCAGCTCAGTCTGCAGAGCCTTCTGTCGCTCATACACAAAAACTTGTATCCTAAGCTGAACAGAGGAAATCAATTTTATATAACTGATCACAACCTAGTAATCCACTGCGCCCTGTACCTAGGTGCAGAACTGCTGCCTTAGGTCTAACTTTAAATAATAATAAGTAAAACAGGTTTCCCAGGCTCAGGAGTGCTGACACATCTATGACTGAGGGTCTTGACTGATTAGTTCAGGGCGGTGTTTTTAAAGGGCTTCATGATTAAGAGATGAATTTAAGTCATATGTGGACAACAACAGTAACTCAAAAATGACATGATTTCTTTTCAAATTCTTTTTCATTCCTCTGGTCATATCAAAGAGAAAATTTCAGCTTAGTAGTGTTTATCAACCCTCGTCGTAAGAGGGACACAAGGAGATGTCAGATTCAGAGCTTTCAGTGGGCCATCTTGTGTTGTTAGGGTTTAACCACCTTCTGTTGTACTTACTTTTATCATTGCCATCTATTTCTAACAAATGGCACTGATTGTCTAGTGCAGTGGTGAAGCACGAGGCAGCTTGCTTCACCCAGAGCAAGGAAAGAGAGAGAGAGAGAGGTGGTGGTGGTGGAGGTGGTGGGGACCCATGACAGAAGCCACAGTCTTTTTAGTACCCAGTCTCAGAAGTGACATCTCATTGTTCCACCATAGTCCACTCATGGGAAGCAAGTCACTAAGTGCAGCCAACACGCAGGAGAGATTACACAAGGGCATGACTGGGAGGCAGGGGTCACCTGGGCCATCTAGGTGGTGCCTGCCATAGGAGTAGGTTGCAATGGCCTCTTTTCCTGCTTTTCCCCAAGGGATAGATAGAATGCTCCATGGGGGCAGAGAGGGCACCTTGTTCATTGTGGTGTTTCTAGAACTGGGCGCAGTGCCCCAAACTTAAAGCTATTCAATAAATGTTTCTGTCAAGGAAACAAGAAAAAAGGAAGGAAGGAAGGGAGGGAGGGAGGGAGGGAGGGAGGGAGGGAGGGAGAGAGGACCCAGGTGATAAGACCAGTGTGCTCTGCTAGAGAGCAGGGGGCGGTTCTTTAGGAATAAAAGCCCAACCACAAGGAGGACTCTGGGAATGGAATGAGTACTTCCACTTCTTCCCATGAGCCTCCCGAAAAATGGAAGCCACTGACACCACCCCCATCGGGGCCCAGCACAGCTTCTCTAGATGCTGAACAGTGGAGCTACCTATAGCACAGGGGGCACCCACAGCAGGACAGCCCTGCCTGGGGTCCCTAGGAGCAGCTATGCGGGCCCTGCCGAAGTGGGGTGCAATCGCTGAAGGAGAGGTGAGGGACAAGATCGAGGGGCTTGTCCGCCTGCCGGGGAGAAGTTACGCCAACACTTGGGGGCCGCGTTGCCATTTAAGTTACAAAATAAAGGTGTCCCTTAGTGACGAATTCTTAGAGAGCATAAGTGGATCTGTAATGTTTAATCACACAGCTGTCACCAGAGCAACTTGGGCCTTTCCTCTGCCACTGTGCCGACGGGCAGCTCCCATCTCCCACTGTTCTACTCGATGCTGTCATGAGTGTTTCTGTAAACCCATCTCTTCACAACTGTGAACATCTTGGTGGTTCAATTCCTAGAGGCAAAATTGTTCAGTGAAGTATATGTAGTGTGTGTGTGTGTGTGTGTGTGTGTGAGTGTGTGTGTGTGTGTGTGCATCAAACTACCCCAAGAAATGATGCCCAAACTTCCATTCCTGATGTGTAAGCACTCCTGGTCCCACACACCTACTGGGGCAGGTTTTACATCTCTTTACGTGGTAGTTTATTATTGTTTTGATTACATGTTGTAGTTGTTAATACTTCCCACCAAATATTTTTTATTTTTCATCCCCCAGGTACATAGTAGGGTTGAATGTCATGGCCTTTGGGGTGAGGTGGGGCTGTGTGACATGCTCTGGTCACGGGACTGCGAATAGAAAAGACGCGTATCTCCTGGGGCCGAGTATTTCTTTGTCACTGTAAGACCACAAGGGCTTTCTTTCCCTTTGTCTGTTGGGTACCAGCAAGCAACACTTCAGAAAGTGGCCTGGGCCCTAGCATTGATTAATCAATTCCCTGGAGCAAAGCCTTCAGCTAAGCCATGACGCAGATGAGCAAAAAATAAGCCTCTTGTTATTTTAAGCCGCTGAGGTTTGGTGTGGAGCGTTAGGACAGGACCCGGGCCATCACGACTGATACATTAAACATCATCGATCTGACTGAGACTGAACGCCATTTCCTACGCTTACCGACCATTTGTGCCTCTTTTCTGTGACTATTCTGTTTGTGTCCTTGCATGGGAGCTGTCTAAGCTCATGGTGCTTAAGGACACCTTTGTCAAGGCTGAACCCGATCCCCACCAAGGTATCAGGGAGAATGACAAAGTCTGTGAAACTCAACATCAAGTCATGTCTATCACAACAGACGTTTTAGTTTTTTAAGTGATGTGCTTTCGTTTCAGTAATCAGGTCAAAAAATTAATATGAACGTATTCCAGGTCATCTGAATGGCCATTTCATGAGAAGGGAAGGGGTGCTATTTACTCTTATGATCCAAACGGTTTCTCACGGTATCAAGTAGCAATGTGGACTTAAAACATAAATACCGTAGACTCTCTGTTAACCGGAACTCAAGCAACCAGCCCCCCAAAAATCAATTTCTACCAGAATTGTACGTTTAAACTTGGCATGCAGCTGCATATCATACAGAACCTGACTTTGCGTGAGAGGGGCAGGGCCTCAGAGCAAGCTGATATTCGTTCGTTTTTCAAGAAAGCTGCAGGCAGGCTGGCCAGGACGGAGTCACCTGCTGATGCAGATCCCAAACCGTCCATGTCCACTTCTCCTGGTCCTGTCCCAGCTGCATCATCAGGTCCTGGCGACCCTGATGTGGCGTCTACCCAGGAAACTCTCTACCCCTCCTGTAACAGTTTTAAGTGTGTATGTGTGTGTGTTCTTTTTTCTAAGTTATTTGAAGTTAAAAAAAAATGTTAGTGAAGTTCATTAAGTTGAAAAGTTTATTGACTGCCATGTAACTAAAATTGCACACTGCACTCACAAAGCTGTTTTTATCCTAAGATTGCATCCCATCGTTTGTCTTTGTCTTAATTTGGTTTTAATTACTGCATTTCAATAGTAATATCAAGGCAATATGAAGTTTATGGTATAGTATGGGGTACATTGTCAGTTAAGCCTGTTTTGAATAGTAACTCTCAAGCAACGAGAAACTACATTTATCCAGCATCTACCCATCCCCATGGATGCCGGTTAACTGAGAGTCTACTGCAATGTTCTTGCACCAAGTGAGGGACAAATGGGTCTCAGCCTCTGGTCCCATGTAAGGGTGAGGAGTTTCACTGCAGGATCAGCAGAGAAGATTGTGGGAGCACTGAGTCACCATCACACAGCCTCTCTCAGCATGAGCAGGCCCAACTCCAAAGAATCTGGCACAGCACTCAGTACCATTTTTATGCTGTCACTTGCCTCTGTTAAGGTCCTTTGCTTGCAAACAACAGAAACAGATTCTGGCTAACTCAAGCAACAAAGAACTGACAGGCTCAATCCAAGAAAATGCAGAACTGAAGGAAGAGAAACAGTCTCAGAAAGAACCAGACGACAGCAGCTCCGGGGATCTCAGTACCAGGAATTCCTGAAATAGTACCTTCTGGAGGCTGCCTGCAAGATGACTCAACCTCAGCCACCTTCCACCTGTGCATCTTTATGTTTTGGATTCAAATTCCTGGATTCATTTGGGTCATGTACTCAATATTTGGCTGGGGACGGGTGGGGAGGGGAGGATGTATGGGACTTCAAAATGCTCAAGTTACCCACATGCCTGATGGAAATAAAAGGTGATATGCCGGCATACGTGTGAGGTGTCAAGGGCCCTCCTAGAGGCCTTGGGGGATTCAATCCTTCCTGAACCGGGGTAGGGGGTGGGATCTAGTCCTTATAAAGTCTTCTCCTGGTAAATGAATGTCCCAAAAAGCATTCAGGAAGCACATAAATTCCAAAAGAACAGCTGCAGCCTAAGGAGAATGTGCGAGAAGCACAAGCTCCTCCACGCAATGCTTGCAGGCAAGGAGGGTGCGGAGAGCTGCTTCCGGCTACCTGGGGCCGCGGGAGAGCCGGGCTTTGAGCCACCTTCGAAGAAACGGCCGTCTTCGGAAACAGAAAATCCAAAGCAATCTAAATCTCGGCTTCGTCTTTTGATGAAATATTGACGTTTAGGATCCATTTTCAGAATACAGCAACTCTCCTTGGAATACGCTGCAGAGCGAGCTGGCGGCACGCGGCCCAGGACGGCTTTGAACGTGGCTCTGACGCGCAATCACGAACGTGCCTAAATCATGACAACGATGATGCACGGACCATTTTTTAGCCCATCAGCTGTCGTCAGTGGGGGTGTATGTGATGTGTGACCCAGGACAGTTCTTCTTCCAGTGCGACCCAGGGAAGCCAAAAGGCTGGACCCCCCTGCTTAGAGTTTAGACACCTTCCTCATCATCAGGTTGTCCTAGGTGCTTTTCAGTGGCTTCCCTCCAAATCATGTTCTCTGCTGTCTCCCTCTATTCCAGAAAAATCTGCTTGAAGCCCCCCTTCCCTTGTGCCTCAGTTCATTTTTATGGATATTAACTGCGCCTCTTTGGTTTTTTTAGTTTTCTTAGCACTTCACCCCTTTCCCTGGATTCTGCCTAACGAAGAAGCAGCTAGGAAATGACCTGGAAACCAACAGAGACGGTGGGGAGGACCCTAGATAATGGAGGGGGATTCACAATTGAATTCTTTCTCTTTAACACTGATTGTGTGTCATGAATATTTTTGTTTTGTTTTTTTACTTTTTTTTTCTATTTTTGTTTTTCTGTCATGAATATTTTTCATCTTCATTTACTTCAAAATAATTTCCCCATGACTTTATTTTTTGGCTCATGGGTCATTTGCAATTGTGTTGTTTAACTTCCAAATATTTAAGGATTTCCTAACTATCTCTGTTATTAATGTCTTGTTTATATCTGCTATGCCTCAAGAGCATATTTTTCTGTTGTCTTTTGGAGTGGGATGTTCTACAAATGTCAGGTCAAGTTGGTTGATCTTTAATGAATTATAATCTACCGTATTTTGCTATGTATAATACACACCCACATTTTTGGCCCAAATTTTCAGGGGAAAAAAATCTTTCCTTTTAATATTTTAATTCAAAATTTTATTTGTTTATATTTAGTCACTTGTTTTTTGTATTATAAAGGAATTTTAGCATTTATTTTTTAACATATTATGGTATAAGAAATTTTATGTAACAAATAATTACAAAACACAACAACAGATACAAGGATTTTATGTATAAAATTTTTTTACATATAAAAAAATGATTATTGTATTCCAGGGTATTATTTTGCATATAGATATCATTATTGATTTCTAGAGTTACACTTTTAACTCATAAGCATAAATAAAAGAATTAAAAGTGTTATATTTGGACAGTGAGTAATAAATTCACCACCTTCAGAAAGGCTGAATTAGGAGCCTATTCCAGAAGCCAGCGACCACGAGCAGACTAATGCCCAAAAAACTGTGCCATATTTTACTTCACATGTGCTATCAACACATACTACAGCGATACTATTTTTAGAGAAACAGAACTCAAAAAAGAACTCTGTATTTACCTTCATTTGTGCCATTTCTCGCACGCCTTATTTCTCTGGGCAGATCCAAGTTTCCATCTGATATAGTATTGCTTCTGTCTGAATAAATTTATTTAACATGCCCAGGTGTGCAGGGCTGCTTATAATTCACTTTCACAGTTTTTGTTTGTTGAGAAAAATATTTACGCTTTATTTTTGAAAGATGTTTTTGACAGCTCTGTTCTTTCAATACATGAAAGATGTCACTCGGTTGTGTCCTGACTTGTGTAGCTTCTGACAAGAATAGTGCTGCAATTCTTCTCCCTGATCTTTGGTCTTTTTTCTTTGACGGCCTTGGAGGTTTATTGTTAATCCTTGGTTTTCAGTAGCTTGGCCATCACGTGTCTAGGCGCTGGTTTAGTTTTGTTTGTGGAACAGTTGTGTCATAGAGCAACGCTTTTCAAACTTCTAACGTGCATGTGAACCTCCCTGTTAAAATACAGACCTGACTCAATAGGTCTGCGGTTCAGTGGAGATTCTGCATTTCTAACAAGTACCAGGTGAATGAAGGCGGCGTAGGCAGGGAGTTAGAACACTGTCAGGTGCAGGAGGGCCAGGCAATTCACCTGGCAGCGAGTCCCGGGCTTTTTATTCCTCCTGGGTCAAATTCATCTCTTGGGGTGTTCACACACCCCTGGGTCGCTGAGTTGTGTTACTGACCCTTCAGGCAGCCACGGAGGGAGCCTCGCCTCTTTGGACCCGGGTGTGAAAGATGCTTCCATAGCTGAGGAGGCAACAGAGCCTGAGAGGCTGAAGTCACCAGGGGCATCAGAAACGAGAAAGGGGGGGGACAGCCATGGGAATGAAACACTTGAAAAGGTGGGTGACGGCAAGGCCTTGCGGGGCAGTCCCCGGGGAACTCCCTTTAACATGACCTGGAAGGGGTGCACAGCACCTATTCACACCCCACTGGCCAGAAGCTAGTCACAGAGCCACACAGAGGCCGGGAAGTGTTGACTTTTAGGTGGCAAAGCCACGCGCTCATCACAGCGTGCACGACGATAGAATCGGACCAGAACGGGTGGTGAAGCGTCCCTTACAGTCTCTGTCACAACAACACACGAAACTGTTCGTTAGGACCCAGCTCGTGCCCGAGATGCTTCCACCTGACGATCAGATCTCCGAGGACGCCGAGCCACTCGGGCCAAGAGAGCCAGCGACTGACCTCAGAGGGGCCGTGAGGGTCGCGCCCTGGGTTGTTGGAAAGCAGGTGCCGGATTAGCAAGCACAAACACAGGGTGACCAGTGAGGTTTAAATTGCAGATAAACAACCAATAGTGTTTAGGGTAAACGTGTTTCAAATGTTGTACGGGACGTGTTCATACCAACAATGTTGTTGATTATTTGAAATTCAGATTTAACCGGGTCCTGTATTTCGTCTGAAAAGCCCATTTTTAGGTGATTATGACCCTGGAGAGGCCATCTCAGGTGGCTCAGTAGGGCTTTCTTCTTTTCTCTTCCATTAACATCCCTCTCTTTGTCTGTAAGACCTAATCAGCTGTGACTAATGTAGGTTTCGGGCTCTTGTGGAAAGGTATGCCAATTTGTCATGGTGACAATACTACTCATATTACTCATCATTCAAAAGTTATATTTAAGGAAGCCTACTTATAAATACTAATCAAGGCTCTTAACATGTAAAAACCAGAATTTTAAGCTCAGTTTGGTTCCTGGGGAAATACAGAAATTGACCAAATACGCTCATGGAAGGCCCTCAGAAAACCAGAACACTCAAATCAGGAAAGTAAGTCACTCCTTAGTAAAATCAGGGACTTGCAGATCGGCGGGTAGAAGATAGACAGACAGATAGATAGATAGATAGACGTAAATTTAGGTAATTGAATACCATACCACAGTTTATTCCATAATACAGAATTTTTTTTTCATTAATAGCAATCAATTACCAAATTAACCCATGCAGAAGGGTGGGCAATTTGGAATATAGTTTTCATCAAGAAAGGCAGGAGACCAAGAAAGAAAAATCTCTCACACTCTCTGTTTTCAATTATAGAAATGAACACACAAACCACCACCCTGCAGACATCGCGAAGGCCTGGAAGGGGTTCTTTGGGCCCCCAGTCACACACTGTCGATACCTGCAGATCTCTCACTGAACCACTCAAAAACCAAAGGACCCTTAAAAACTGGGACCCACGGCAAGGCATAATTCAGGAGCTATTTCTAACCCCACTTACTTTCTATGTTCTTTTCATGAATTATTTACTGATCACCTACCACATGTCAAGCATTGTGCTGTCTGTCATCCTGTCATTTCAGAAGCCATGTCTCTTTGGACATCAGTCAATCATCATGTCTTATGACTGCAGTGGGCAACTCTGAACATGGTGACAAGTCCTGGAAGAGACCAATTGGACCTGCCAAATGTTTTACTCCTCATTACTCTCCTACCCCAGGTGCCCCCACGACTACCAGGGGTTTCTCTCTGGCTTCTCTTGGAGCCACTGCCTCCTTACACTGTCACAGGACTAGCAACATCATGAAGGAATCTTTGAGAGACAGAGAAGAGCGTACCCCACTCCCCACAATGGCCAGCCCCACTTATTGGCCAGGAATGTTAGGTTGCCCACAAAAATCTCTCTGGGCAGCAATCAGCGGGGAGGAAATGACATTTTTAGCCTCCTGCTTAATTGCTTCAACAAAGGGGTCCTTCTATCGGAAAGCTAACCAGAAATTTTCTACCTAGCTGCTCAGCGTCCTGAGTTTAAGTACTAAGTAGAAAAGAGAGGCAGCACCAAACGTTCGGAAGACAAACCCACGGCCTTGCTTAGATATGCCGCTGGGAGGATCAGGGTCCTCTCTGCTCCGGCAGAGAAATCTGTGAGCTCAGAGGATCGGAAAAGACCCCCCACTCAAAGTCCGAAAATCCTCACCCAGGCACCAGCTCCTTCACCCCATCACTACCATTTTGCCCCTCAGTTGACCAGAATGCCTGAGACTGCCACTTCCAAGATCTTTTAATGGGGTTAAGGCTGCTGGGCCGTGGCAAAATGTTCATATTCTTTGATGGGACCCACAGGGCTTAGCTCAACACACAACACGTGGGAGGCCGTAAGCATGGAGGTTAGGAGTAGAGATTAAGGGGCCAGACTGCGTGTGGTCACAAAGTCAGTGGCTTCGATCAACCCAAATTTGTTTTCTTTCATTTCTGGAGGCCGGACGTCTGAAATCAGTTTCGTTGGGCTAAAGTCAAGCTGCTGGGAGGGCTGGCTGCTTCTGGGGGTTCTGGAGGAGAATCCATTCCCTTGCCTTTCCCAGTTTCTATAGCTGTACATCCTGCATTCTTTAGCTTCTGGCTCCTTCCTCCATCGTGGGAAGTCAGCAGTGTATCATCAAGTCACTCCCTGCTTCCCTCAATGCTTTAGGTCTGAGTCGGCTGTCATCACATCGCCCTCGGGCGCCCTCCTGTAAGGAAGTTGTGGTTACATTTAGGATCCACCTAGAGAGTCCAGGATAATCTCCCTGCTCTCAAGCTCTTTAATTTAATAGCATCTGCAAAATGCTTTTGCCATGTAAGGTAACATTCACAAGTCCTAGGGATTGGGACCTGGACATCTTTGGGGGTCGTTTTTCGACCTCCCATACTCACTCTGTGCCAAATACAGTAGACTCTCAGTCAATCGGCACCCAGGGGCATGGGTAGATGCCGGACGAATGTAGGTGGACTCTCCGTTAACTGAAACTTGAGCCACCGGCACTCTCACGCAACTGGTTGCTTGAGCTCCGGTTACCAGTCTACTGCAGTCGGCTTAACGCTGTACAAAGTGATCTCATCGATTCTGCAAGGAAGCCCTTTGAAGAAGTCCTTTCCCATTGCCCCTGTTGAGATGAGAACCCTAAGGCCCACAGAGTTTCAAGTCAGGTGTCCGCTATGTGGCAAAGTCAGAACTTGAAACAAAGTTCTGCGCTGTCAAACGGGACACTCTGCTTTCTCTGCCAATGTTTGGGGAAAGAAGGTGGTCCATGAAGCCATGTCTAAATTAAGGTGCATCGCGAACTAAGAGTGCCCTGGGCAGCCTAGCAGCCTTATGGGTGGGGACTACAGCATCGCAGAGGGCCTCCTGATGGACTTGACAATGTTCTGCAGGGACCCAAGGTTCAGGACTAGAGCTTGCTCACTGCAGTGTCCCAAGGGCCAATCACAGAGCTTGGCGTGTTGCAAGTGTTCGGTAGGTGCCTGCTGAACGGATGAATGGATGAAGCAACATCCTAGGTCCTGTCCGGCTGGACGCTGAGTCTGATGGTTTCACTTCCACTGTCCCTCTCAACCTCTCCAACACGTTCCCTTCCTTTTGCCACGTCTCTCCTTGGGACTAAGTCTTCATTCTCTGCTGCGAGTTCTACACTTCGCTGCTGGAGAGATGCAGTTTGGAGCAGACCTGCAAATCATTACCGCCTGTCGGTTGCTACTTCTTCTATTTTCTTGGTTTTTCAGAGTCAGAAGAGCATTGTTACCCAGAACAGCTTCATTATAACATCCTATCACTTAAAAGAAATAAGAATACCATATTTTGATGTGTATAATGTGCACTTTTTTGCCCAAATTTGTGAGAGAAAAATAAGGATGTGCATTACACACAGGTCGTGCTCATTCCATATCTATAGAAATGTTTTTAATTCTTTTATTTATGCTTAGGAGTTAAAAGTCTAACTCTAGAAATCGATCATGATATCTGTATGCAAAATAATTCCCTGTAATACAGTGTCGGGTTTTTTTAATATAAAAAAATTTTATACATAAGATTTCTTGTACCTTGTACCTGTTCTTGTGTTTTGTAATTATGTTACATAAAATTTCTTGTACCATAATGTGTTAAGAAATAAATGCTAAAATTCCTTTATAATGTAAAAACACAAGTACCTAAGTATAAACAAATAAAAACTTGAATTAAAAAATTGAAACAAAATTATTTCTCCCCCTGAAAGTTCAGAAAAAAAAAGTGGGTGCACGTTATATACAAGAGCGCAATCTATCCGGCAAAATACTGTTTAAGGTACCACATGGTAAGCTGAATGAAAAGCGATACAACAAGTCAGAAGAAGATATTCAACAAACAAACTGCCACTACTGAGTTCAGAGACATGAGCTATTAAGTGTTAGAGGACTAGAGTCATGAACTCCTCTCTCCATAGTTTGTACATCTGCCTCCTCATCCAACTCTCTGCTCAAGGCCGCCTCCTGCTGGAAGCCCCCCATGGCTACTCTATTTAAAACAGGTTGCTCCGCTGTCCCTGTCGCTCTCTCGGCCACGGTCCTATTTTATAAGCCCCCAAGTGCTGTTCGCTCTGAACAAAGACTCTCTTCCAAGTCCGGATGTTCGTTGTCTTTGCTCATCAGAACATATGCTCCATGAATGCAGGGACAGCTCTGTGCTGGAACCTGTGGTGGGGGTTGGCACCGAGTAGATAAATATCAATAACTGATGCTGCACGAATGGACCTTACGAAGAACATGAGCTTCTCAGAACAAGGCGGGGACGGGGAGGAGACACTGAAACACGGGTGGGGAAAGAGACCATCTCTCCAACCTATGTGTCCTGGTGGAGTCCCACCGCGGCAGATGAAGGGAGACAGTCACCAAAGCAGAAGAGAAACAAAAGAAGCTAATTCTTGGCTATAGATACGCCGCCTGGTCATTGTCAGGGACTTTCCGGACAAGTCTGACCAACGCGGGCTCTTTGGCCCTGGACGCTGGCCTGAGCACTTGAACACGGTTCTCAGACTCAGAGCAGGCCGGCCTGTAGGGGGCGCTCGCTCACTGCAGAACACCTGCGGTTCTGCGGAGCCCTGACGAAGCAAGCCGGGAAGCGCTCAGCAACAGCTAAGGAGACGCTGGACTTGGCCACATTGTGTGCCAACGCCAGAGCTGAAGGAAAAGGAAAAGAAAAAGCAACTGTGCAATGCCGGAGGCATGAAAACACTCCCTTGAGAAGGAGAAGAAGCATCATTTTCAAATGCAAAATAGAAGAGAGAGAGAGAGAGAGAGAGAGAGAGTTCAGACTGAGAGAAGCATCTAGAAGCAGAGAGTACTGCATGGATTGAGAAAAACAAACCCGAGGCTGGGAGAACTTGCAAGTCCTGAAGGAGAGGACGGCAGGCTCATGCTGGGAAATGGGGACTTAAGGCCTGGTGTGAGTGACATGCCTGTGGACCCCGGCTTGGGGTGGCGGCGGGACTTCTGCCTGCCGTCTCACTGAGCGCATCACTCCTGAAACTGACCCTGGGTTTCAGGGTTCAGAACCGAGTGGAAGTGGGGCAGGAGGAAGAATCACTTGAGAGTTTTTTTTTAAATTCATTTTTATTGTTAGACTTTTTGGGTGACATCTGTTAGCAAGGAGAGAGTTTTGAAATAAGGTCGCTGGGAACCACAGGAGAGCCTGGCGGGAGAGAAAAGCCTCCTCAGGTTTGGATCTGCAAAGAAATCGTCAGGAGATGGGACAGAACCTGCCAGGGAGTCCTCGTAGAAACCCGTGTGCCCTCCAGGGGGAGGGGCAGCTTCGACAGTCCAGAGCTCACCTCAAGGTGGACACCCACAGTCCTACTGCTCCCAAAGAAATCAGATGCGACTCCTGAAGAAGCCGGATTCCCAATTCCGTGAGAGTGGTGACGTTTTATTAGACATGGTGTTTTCCATCGGTGACTGTCCTTGCTTTTGTCAGTTCAAGGTGGGTTAGTCACTGTAATGTTCAATGGCTAAACTTTAAACCAAATCAATAAAGGGCAAGGAATGAGTTTGCAAATGCCATCAGTCACCCCTCCTCAATTTAATCATAAGATCCACCGAACCAGTTTTTTGTCACAATGTAGGAAAAATATTTAGTTTGCAGCAAACTATCCCATTGATTAAATGATTCATTTGCAAGACACAACTGCAGTCCAAGATTTTAATCTTAAAAAGAAAAAGTGCATCTTTCAAACACATTTGCACGATTCTGAAGTCAGCTTCCTTTTCCCTAAGGATTTGCTTTCACCTCAGATGCAGGTCTAACCTCTTTTCCGGAGTCATTTTTAACCACTCGCCACGTGTTAAATGGGCAATCGATTTAAATGATTAGAAGTCAATGCCAGCCTCAATACTAGCGAGGAGGAAGAAGGAACATCTATGGCGGTTTAACTGGGAGCCACTTTACAATTCATCATATTCTGACCCCAAAACAACTACACGAGGGAAGGACTGTTAGTGCCACGCCATCGCCAAGGTTAACAATTTAAGGCCACAGGATGCACAGTTAAGGTCCATATAGACATGTTGCCCTGGGGGGGTGCAAACAATGTTTCCCCTCAGGGTCTTGTTTTTCAAGAGCAGCTACGAGATTTATAGGAGGTCTCATGATTTTTGCAGAACAGTGGTGACGAATGAAAAGAAATGTGTCAATATTATGTGGACCAAATAAAGGAAACCGGGGGCTGACCCCAGCCCAGGGACTGCTGATTAGCACCAGGGCTGAAAATGAGGCTCAGGGAGATGACAGCATCATGCTGCACCCCTGTGGCAGATGACAGCGAGGCAGGGGCTTCCCATGGCCCAGGACTTCCGGACCCCATCCTTCTTAGATACTGATACATGCTGCTGATGGGTTCCATCCGTGAAGTCCTTTTAATATATACCAACATGGCAACACCCCTTTTGAAAATACCATGCTACCGTGCTTCAACTAAGCATGACTTAAGCCAGAGGTGACCAACATTTTGGGCTACACTAGAAGAAAAAGAATTGTCTTGGGCCACACATAAAATACACTAATGATAGCTGATAAGCTATTTTAAAAAATCACAAAAACAAATCTCATAGTGTTTTAAGAATTTGTGTTGGGACCTATTCAAAGCCAACCTGGGCCACGTACGGCCCACGGGCCATGGGGTTGGACAGGTTTGAGTTAAACAAAGTCAAATAAACCTCGATTTCTGAAGGGGGTGAAACTCAGGCCTGGGCCCCCTCTGGGGCATCCTTCCTCTGGCCTGTAAAAACTGTCAAATAAAAAACAGGGCAAGTAATGAGTTTGCAAATGCAATCAGCCACCCCACCTCCCTCAATTTAATTGTAAGATCCACCCAATCAGATTTTTGGCACAATGTAGGAAAAAATATTTATTTTGCAATGAACTATTTCATTGATTAAATGATTCATTTAGAAGACACAACTGCAGTCCAAGATTTTAATCTTTGGGCTTGGCAAAGAGGCGTAAACCCAAAAGCGTTCTTGTAAAGGAGGAAGGCCTATTGTCACAGGGAGAAAGCCCTGAGCAGCAAGGTCTGCAGGTGTGTCAAGCGTTAGTCCAAAGTGTCTCTTTTGCAGGGAAGAGCAAACAAGATGAAGAGTGGGGAAGTGGGGTTTCCCTGGGAGAGTGGATGGCAGAATGTTTCAGGCTGAGCCCCACCTATTTTAGGGAGGGACCCTCCCGGAGGGGCTGTGTGCTGGCTCAGACTCCTGGGCGCAGGAGAGAAGCCTAACAGCAGTGTGGCTGACAGACACTTCGTCCTGATTCACCAGCGGGGACAAGGAGTTCCAGCAATCATTTATGAGACAAAGAGTGGGAATTTGAAAGGTCTGTGTCTGGCCTTCTCAGGGGTCAGCAAGGGAGCCTTCCCGAGTCTTAGGTAAGTCGTATGGGAGGGGCAGTTTCTTGCAGTAATTTTCTAGAATACAAAAGGGTGAGGGTCTTTCTTAGCCTTCAGGTAAAATTCGACATTGGGCAAACATAAGCACAAGGTGGTACAAGGCTGAGAGTGGAATCTGGACTGCTGCCCAGGCCCAAGCTAGTCAATTCCAAGGTCAACATTCCCCACAGGAAAAAGGAAAGGAAAGAAGTTAGGAAAAAGAGGTACAACATTGTGGACACTCAGGACTGCTGGCTCCAGGCACAAAGGCTGGCTCTGGCTTGGCTGACAGCGGCATTGTGAAGAGTGACATCAGGCCCACCGATGTCAAGGGGGAAGGTACAGAACTTGTAGAACATAGGTGTGATGGGCTCTGGTCCCCCAAAGATCCCAGAAATGATGGGAACCCACTTCAAGATAGTGGATCTAAGACAAAATATAGGACAAAAGAGCTGTTGGGTTTCACTCAGTCGTCCCCATGGCCATCTTGAGTTATCAAGAGAGACTCAGAAGAGTTCCAGGAATCAGCTGCTGAGGGCCTGTGTGGAATAATCCATGGGCTGTCCCTTGTCATGGAACGAGAATGGATACATGGCTGGATACTTTCCATATAGCCCTTGTAGTTTCCTCCTAATTACCATTATCTTGCACCCTCCCTCTGTGTCAGGTTGATGAGACCTGGGAGACAATGTTTGCCTCAATGGTCACATTCTTTGTATCTATTCTGGCCACCAGGGAATACTCTTAACTTTTCATTTCACCGGAGCTTCCTTCTATTTAACTTGATCTCATCCCTATAGTTCAACTCGGGATTTATTGCCCTTGTTTTACATGCTAAAGAATTGAGGGCTGTCTTTGAAGTGGACATGAAAAGTGTCACCCCACACAGACTGCCCATCCATCACTGAAAGTTTAAAACAACAACTACAACAACACAAATGCTCTCCACTGTTCTGAGCATCCCAGAAGATCTTCCCATTGTTTAAATCACTTTGGAGTTCAAAATGCTGTCATTTCTAGGAAATTAGCTAACATCTGTTGTCCATCTGTCAGCGAAGACCATGCTGTTAAACACTGAACCACCCTCAACTTGAGTCATTAATGTCCAGGACTGCGCTATCTCATAGTAATATAATGCAAACCACATGCCATTATAATGTTGTAACAGCCACACTGAAAAAGAAAGTAGAAAGAAACAACTGAAATTAATCTAATAATACAGTTCAGTTAGTCTAGTATATCAAAAATATTGCCATTTCAGGAGGTAATCAAAATAAAAATTATTAAAGGGATAGTTTACATTCTTTTTTCTTCCTACTAAGTCTTCAAAATCTGGTATGTATTTTACACTTACATCACATCTCACTTCAGGCTTGCTACTGAAGGGGATCAGGATATGCCACCCCCAAATATGCCACTTTGGCATGTGGATTATTTTTTAACTGAAGGCAATTGAAAATCAACAGATACAGAAAGAGTTCTCTGCCATTCCCTTTCTGCCCCAAAGCAGGTCATACATGTGCCTTCATGAAGGTGTCCCCCCACCGTGCCTGTAGCAGAAAGGCAAAGCAGCTCTTATGACTGGAGACTCAGAGATGAATTTGCATCTACAAGCCTTACTAAGATAATACTCACCTTCCATTCATTTCTCCCTATGTTTCCTAGTCATTTTCCTCTGATTATCACTCCTACAAGTCCAAACCGCCGTTCCTTTGTTAAAAAACAGGGCATATGAGCCCCAAGTCTGCTTCTTTGCATTTCACTTTCTTTGTAAACTCCTGTGCAGATAGTGATAAATATTGTGTACTTTTTCTCCTGTTAATCTGTCTTTTGTCAGTTTATTTTGTAGGTCTCCAGTTACTGAACCTAAAAGGTTAGAAGAAAAATTTTTTCTTCCCGACACTACATTTCAAGTGCTCAATGGCTATGTGTGGCTAGTGGCTGCAGTACTGGGTAGAACAGGTCCAAGAGAATGCTCTGTAGTGTTGTCCTAATCTATACATTTTTTCTTATATAAAAACTATTTTTGTCAGTACTTTACATGGTTGCATAAATTGAACAAAAACAATATTACATTTTAGCAACTTGTAGAAATGAATAGCTTAACTGAGGCTATCATATCTCAGTTTTACATTCTTAAAGGTTCCAGAGCATGAGAGAAAGGTCCATCCTTTCTCAAATTTCTTCATTCTTTGGTACTGAAAAAGCTGTTACTAATAGCTTTCCAAAGTGGGAAAAGAAAAAAAAAGTTAATCTTAATTCAAAAATTAGATGTAGTTTTGATTTAAAAACAAACTAAACGAAACAAAATCAAAGGATCAGATTTGTACCTTGCAGGGATTTTCTATTATGTGATCAACAGTGGTTTCTAGTTGTGCTTCTATTCTGGATCTCAGGTGGGGAAACTCTTCAGAACCCAAACAAAATGGCCACATGTTCTGAAGTTAATAAAAAGTATAAATCATAATGTTATAAATAATAGGATATCCTACTCAATAATTTTAATGATTTTAGGTCTTTGAAACAACAAATAGATTTGATCAGAGTGTAATTTGATTTATTAAAATCTAATTGAGGGTGTATGTTTTGGCACTTCCATCATTTCTCTAAAATATAAAAATGTGCCCTTCTCCCCTTGTATATTTTTTTTGGCTTCATTTAAAATTTATACAAGTGTTCAACATCTAAAATTCAAGATTAGGATTAGGTGTAAGATCACCACATCACTGTTATTTTATTCTTCCCACCCCAGCACGTCAGACCTAAAAGATAAATTGCAGACCTTTCATCCTACTTTGCTTCCAGGCTGTTCTCTGCTTAAGTATTCATCCACTTCTCTGAAGGCAGATGCAAGCCATGACAGTTAAATGAAAATAATATTCCTTTCTCTCCAGCTTATCTTTACATCAAAGTATTTTTTTTTTTACTTTATACTTTCTGGCAAATAAACATTCACCATTAGTAGACCTAGTTGGCTTTATGGTGATATCAACTAAGAAACTGAACGAATGAGCAGATGAATAAAGATAGCCACATGCCCCCGATGTAACAAATGACCAGGAAACTGGTATTAGAATCAGTGCCCTGTTCTGAGAAGGCTCTGAGTGTCTGCCATCCACAGTCCTTGTCCCGTCTTCCAGAAATACTTCACGATGACTTTTCTCTAGAAGTTTGTACAAAAGTAAATCTGCAAAAGGTTACGGATGTTTCAGGCTCTTAGCACCATTTCTCAAAGGGCCTGACGGCCTGATAAGATGTTGTGCAACTCTGCACTCCTTACCCGCTACCATAGCACAAACACAAACTCCCAGCAAGCTGCTGCCCAGTTTAGCTGTTACCTGAACTCTTCACCTAAAAAACTGGAACGGTCGAGAACAGCAGCAGATCCTTGGAGTGGTTCTACCAGCAATGAACGTCATCCAGCCTTTGTTCCATTCTGGCTCTGTCTCGGGGGATTTATCCTAGACCCCTACTCACACCATGGCTTTGAAACCATGGCTGTGAACTTTCAGAAACAACGTGCTGGTTTTCTTTTCTTTTTTTTCTCCCTTTTTCCCCCCCTGTTTTTTTTGGAAAGAACTTCCAGTGGATTCTTGAAAGATTAAGAAACCTTGCTCAAAGCAGACACTCATTTACTGGGAATAGAGGAGTTATGATCCGTCAACAGAGAAGAACTCACAAATGCCTGACTTCCAAGGGCCCTGCTCCGCTGATGAGAATAGACAATCCTGGTCTGGTACGTTACTCATCGGCAATGGGCTGGGGAGACCATTGCAGGGGAGACCTCAGTCCATTCTGTGCGCAACTGTAAACCACACTTTACTACTGGGACATTTTAGCTGTAGAGAAAAGATCTTGCTGGAGCAGTGTATTATAATAAATGGCTGTGCCTGGGGCTTCTTTGCCACACCTACACAGAGATGAAAATTGAAGTTGGGAGCATCATCTTTTGGGTCAAAGAGCGAGGAGGAGCTTGACCAAAGGTAACTGCCCTGTCAGGCAAGGAGACAGCTGCATGTGAGGCAGGGCTGAGGTCAGTCATGTCTATAGATCAGTTTCAGAGTGCATGTAGTTATTAAAACAATCAACCGACCAAACCAAACCAAATCAAACCAAACCAGAACAAAACCCCATGGGAAACAGCAGCAGGTGTATTCATTCCTTTACTCCAAGTATTTCTCAGGGTCACAAGTGAGAGCAATTTATCTCCCTGATAAGTTCCATGGGTCCGCCTTGGCCCACGTTCGTTTTGTTAAAAAGGCAGATGATGAGAACAAATTACTCTTTCAGCAAAATGTAGTTCAGTTGCATGGTTTCTCTTATGATTTAATTAACAGAAAAAGCTAAATGCTTTGTTCTACATTCTTTAATAAAAGAGAAAGTGGTGAGGAGTGAATTATAACAGTACATGATTTTATTCCAAGAATATAAGGATGGTTGAAAGACAAATTACGGCAAAATTCATGTTAATGGACCAAAAGACAAAAATCATGTTTTCCTCTTATCTATGTAGAAAATTATGTTTAAATCAGTTGTGAGCTTTTGCAAAAGGTGTTTAGAAAACTAGGAATAGAGAAAAACTTCCACAACCTGATAGGTATATTCACTAAACCTCAACAGCAAATTTAATATTTATTAAAGAACTATTAGAAGCATTTTCTTTAAGGTTGAGAATAAAACCAGGGTATCTACTGCGCCCCACCCCCACCCCCACTGCCTTAATCTCTAAGTGATATTGAAAATCTTGGCCAATTAAAAAAATCAAGAGAAAGGAAGAAGTATAAAGACAGGGAGGGAAGACAGTCAAGAGGCTCCGCTGTCATTATTCACAGATGATGTGTGTATTCACAGAAAACACAAAAGACATTCAATAGGAAAACTATCTAGAACTGTTGGTGGAGTTCAGTGAAGGGTTTGATACCTTTCCGACTGTAGAGTCAGCCCTCTGCATCCACAGATTGAACCAACCTTGGATTGAAACTATGCGGGAGGGGAAGACGCTACATCGTTGCTGATGTGCACTGTGCAGTTAGGCCTACGATGGTTGCTTCTGTACCCAACACATACGGAAGTTTTCTCCTTGTCATCATCCATAATCAATGCAATAACGGTTTACATAGCATTTACAATGCCTTGGATTAGACAGTTTAAAGGGTACAGGAGGATGTGTGCAGGTTGTACGCGATACTGTACTCTTTTACATAAGGGACTTGAGCATCCAAGAATTTTGGTGTCCGTGTGTCCTGGAACCAGCTCCCTGCAGATAGCCAGGGATTAACATAACAAATAAAATCCCAGAGAAATCTTTGAAATTCTACTAACATAGTATTTTTCCAAGTTTCATGTACATCCAGACCGCCTGGGGGTCTTGTTTGCAAAGCAGAATCTGATTCAGTGATTGTGGGGCAGTGCCTGAGAGCTGGCACTTCCATACCTCCCAGGTGGGCCTCACGGAGCAGGCCCACGGAGCGCTCGTTACTAGCACGGTACCGCGACAGCCGAACAAACCAAGCTACAGGGCAGACGCGTGTGGAGAAACCTCACCTTGTCAAGATCCTCATTCTTCCACAGTCATCTATATTTTAATACATTTCCTACCAAAATTCCAGTAAAATTTGGGGGGAAGGGAATATCTGCTCAATTTACATAACAAAAAATAATGGGGGTTTTTTCCTATTTGTTTTTGTTTTTAGGAGGAAAAAAAACCAACATGAGGGAAAGGGGAATTGCCCTCCCACATATTAAGTCATATTATAAAACCAAGGTAACACAAGCTGTGGTGCATACCCACAATGGAATATTACTCAGCCAAGAGAAAAGATGAAATACACCCATTTATGACAACATGGATGGGTCCTGAGAGCATCACGCTAAGTGAAATAAGCCAGACAGAAAACACCAAGCACCGTATGACCTCACTCATATGTGGGATATAAAACTGAAGGCAACAAAGAAACAAAACAAACAAAAATACAAACCGGACACAGTCAGTAGTTTAGTGGACCAGAGGGGAGGGGGGAGGGGGAGGGGAGGAGGGCGGGGGGTCCAATCTGTGGTGATGGAAGGAGACCTGACTCTGGGTGGTGAGCACACAGTGCAACACAGATTCGTACACTTGAAACCTACATAACTTTACTAACCAATGTCACCCCAACACATTTAATCATAAAATAGAATAAAGGAAAACAATGCGGTGGTGGCACAGAAGCAGACAATCAAACAACAGAATGAATAGATTCCAGAAACCCCAGGACCCTGATCTGGGAAAAGGTGGCACCCCAATTTAGTGGGGAGAACAGTTGCATGGTGAGTGCTGTGGAGAAAGTTGGCTCGGCACATGGAGAGGATAGAAACTAGACCTCCAGCGGGTCCCCTGGTGGTGTTGTGGCTTAGGCTTCGGCACCTTCAACACTGCGGCCCGGGTTCGATTCCCAGCCAGGGAGCTACCCGCCCCCCCAAAAAAAGAAGAACTCTAACACACACACACACACAGCAAAAGTCTGCAACGGCCTGGTCCTGGAAGGAACTGACCTGGACCTCTGAGCTGAAGGCCAGGGAAGAGACGAGGCCTTTGCAGAGGGAGGGTTCCCTACACGATTGCTTTTGGCCTCGTAATTCATGGAAACTTCTCCCAAGTCCCCACAACGGGCCCATCCCCCACACGGGGTCCCAGTACACCACACTGTGAGTGTTCAAGACGTCTTTTTCTTTTGGCTTCACAAGTATTTTATGGTGAAGTCGGGACAGGCCACGTTAGGAGACGCTAAACAGATGCCAGTTTAATGACACTCAACTTTCTGATTATTGAGTCTAACATTAGTAGTTTCTCCAACTTTCTATTGTCCATCACGTGATTTTCGTAGTTTTGTTTTCAGTCAAGTTCATAATAAAAATATCTGCAGTCAGGGTCATGGACAAAGGTCTCAGACAAATAATTAAGAGACTGGTTTTTTCCCAGTAAAGCTGATAACGTTTCCATCGGTCAATGTACCATGTTGAGGGAAGGCACTCCCTGACTCCCACCCTCTGTTCTCGTTACAGCTGAGGCCACTTGACTTTCATCTTTGGGCTCGGCCTCCCCGTCATATCTAGAACAATCCTAGGAATTGAAAACTCTCCAGACCAACGATGTAGAACTCAGCCCTGGGTCATGTTTCCTTCTAGTATGGCACTGGCCCTCATCCAGGGTACAACGCGGCTGCTGCCCTGTGGTCTGTTCTTAAATTACTGTCTCAGTGACCTGCTTTTTGTCCCTGTTACCCCATGATGGAGTGCTTCCACTTTAAAAAAAAAAACACAGTTAAACTTAGGGCCTTTTTATCTATTTCCGCTAAGTCCCCATACGAGAATTCTCCCCCTAAACCCTACTGCAAAAATGGAAGCCTACAACCTATCAATTTTCCTGGGGTGCCAACTCTCACCTGGGGTGCCAACTTTCCCACGGTCACCTGTGCCTGATCCTCACTATAAATCTTTCGGTCTGTCCCGCCGTTTGCACTGGACACTGGTGAACGTCTGCCACGCTGATGGCTGACCTGTTCTGTCCCCTCTCTGTTACCTGACACAGCACCTTTAAAATGCCACCACCAGTCTCGTCTGCCTTCCCTCATCATCTGCATCTTCTCCCCAGTAGTTTCCCATCCTGTTGACCGAAATGTGATCGGGAATTTTATCGAATGTTTGACGAGGTCAGGTATTTGATGTCCATGACTTTCTCTGACAGGTCATCTATTAATTCTATAAAAAGAATCATTTTAGCTTGGCACACCTGGTCTTAGGGGATCCAAACAGGAGCCTACGGTTTACTTTTCCTTTCTCTAGAGCGGAGGCTCTCGGCGACACACCCGGCCTGGGTTCTCCCTGACTGGGAGGGCAGGGCCATTTGACGACGACTACTGACCGGGCCCTACCAAAGTAGCTCGGACGGGGTATCTGCTCCGAGTCGTGTAAAGACGGACTGTGCCCCAAACAAAAGGTAGGTTAAGCAATCTCTGCCCTCTCCTGCCTGGGCTGTGACCGGGCTGTCACTGTTGTCGCTGTGACCGGGCTCTCATTGTTCTCGCCGGGGAAACGGCCGGCACCTCGGAGCTGCCCCATCAGCAGGGTCGCGCTGGCCGGCGAAGGGCGGAGCTGCTGATCCCTGAGCAGGCCCCCTCTTCGCACGTTTGTGGACAACCGAGTCACAGGATCCTAGGCGCTGCGACCCCACGCCGTCCACACGGCTTTCCGAGCGCCTGTGTCTCGGACACCCGCGGCACAGTGACACCGCTGACGGAACGTGGGCCCGGGCAAAGCCAGCAGCTCGGCTGTGTTTTGCCCCCGCGACGTTCCTGTGTTCGCAGCTGAACGCAGCAGTCTGTGTCCCATACGGCAGGGACAGAATGCGGACGGTCGTGCCGCCGGGCCGGAGCTCGGGGCAGAGTGGCCCGAGCCGTGAACCGTGCACGGAGACAGGAGCCGGCCACTCGGCGAGCTGCTCCAATGGAGTGCCACCCACAAGGCTTCCTCCCGAGCACCACAGGCCCTTCCAGAGCTCACGAGAGGAGAGGCGGGGACAACTGGGTGGAGGAGAAAGTCCTCCTGGCAGTCAGGGTCTGGTGACTCGAAGCTCCATTCATTATCAGCCAAGGTCCTCTCTCCCCTGGCAGTGAGAATAGAGCGGGTCAACCCAAGTCACACTGCCGGGGTAGGGGCCCCGGACTCCGCAATGACTGGGTTTGGGAGGCAAGAGAGAGGAGCTGATGAGCTTTGCCATTGGAAGACTTGGCTAATTTTATTGAGCAACTACTGCACGACGGGTGCTGTGCTGAGCACCCATTAGGTCTCTCACTTCTCCCAGCAGCTCTTTTAAGTCAGTTCTACTGTTACTTCCGTTGTACGACTAAAGGAGCCGCAGCTTCTTGGGCTCGGCTCAGTGACATGCCAGCAATGACGTAAAAACCGACATCCCAGTTCTCGAGTCATTGCTACCCTCTGCCTCCCGGAATGGGGAGGAGTAAAATGAGGAGTTTTCCATTTGGACAGACTGGGTTTTGCGGGTTGGCCATTGTCCAGCGGGCTCCAGGCAACGTGACACCAAGAGTAAAGGAAGATTCGGATGGAGGGTAGGTGTGGCCGTCACTTGCTGGGAGAGACGAGTCCAGGGCACACCTCGTCCGAGGTCTCCAGCCTGCTTTTACCGTGTGGATGTCCTTACACAGCTCGGGCACCAGGAATTAAGAGAAGGCCCGGCTGACCCCTCTGAGCCTCTGTTAGGCCTCTCAGCTCTGCAATTGTAGACGGCCGAGGGCCCGGACTAGGCAGTGGGGAGGGCAGAGGAGGTAAAAAGCACGTGACTGCAGAGAGAACGAATCGGATGCCAGTGCGAGAGGGAGCAGACCTGCCATCACGAGGAGGTGGCCGTCACGGTCTCGCCTAGAGCTTGGGGGAATCAGCACCACCCACCCTGGAAGGGGCCGCAGACTTTTGGAGCGGTGACAGCGAGCCTCCATGGCGGGGGGACGGGTAGGAGGTGGCGTCCACGTGGGTCTCCTTTGGCCTTGGTTGTAAGCTGCAGGGCTGGGAGTTCCTTATAGGGACACCGCACGGACATTTAAAGGTAAATGGCCTTTGACAGTGCTGTGTCCCTGTGCCTCTCTTGGCTGCCGTCTCCATAGCAACATGAGTCACAGCCCGCGGGGTTGCCACACAGCGACCAGCGGCTTGTCCTCTGGTGGACAAAGGACGGCGCGCCCTGGGCTGAGCCGCCAGGGGGCTGGGGCACCCGAGGCATTTCCCGTCCTTAGTGCACGCCGCCTGCCCTCCCGCTCGCACCCCTTCTCACCCTTCGCCGCCCTCGGCGCGGCCCCCCGCGTCTTCCTCTCCGTAGGGGCCGCCCCCTCGCTGGCCGGATTCTCACTGTTTAGTTCATCTCCCCCCGCCCCCCATTTCGTTCAGTCCCGCTCCGGCCTTTCTGATGCCCCGAGAACAGTCTCCTGCCTCCTTGAGAACCGACCGGTGGCAATTCTGTCCTTCCGTCCCCGGCGTCGTGACCCTCACGTGGAGTCCTGGTGACATCAACAGCAGCTAACGTGGTCCAGGCCGTGGTCTAGGCCCTGGCTCAAGGCGCCAGCTCGTTCACGGTCACAGCAGCGCCGTGTGACGGAGCTGCCCGGCCCCGTGACGCACGGGAGGGGCGGGCTCTGACGTGACCACGGCGCCGGCCCCCGGCCCCCGTGCGTGGGGACCAGACCTGACGGCCAAAGCTGTCGCTCGAACCACCGGGCTTCCCTGCCTTCGTCAGTCGAACTTGAATTTTTTTGTCTTTCTTACCTCGGACCCATTTCGCCCCACTTGTCTGCAGTGTTTGCTCCCGTCCTTAGTGATGACGACGGTTATTTACGCCTCGAGCCCTCAATGACGTCCCGCAGAAAGCACTCTCGGACCCGTCTGTCACCTCCATCCACCAGACCCACACCTCCCGGAGTCCCAGACGTGAACTCACAGGGCAGTCGCCTGCTTTGGGGCCGTCTTCTCTCCTGCTCAGCTCAGTCCGACGAGGCTGACAGGAAGGGTCCGCACACCCGGGCGGGCGGGTGTTCCCCAGGAAGGTGAGGCACAGACCCAGTTCTGTTAGGGCAGAACCAACGACTTGCACTGGCGCTTAAATAAAAGTAAGCGGCAAGGAACCATGAAGGGAAACGACAGCAGTACACCCTGCGGGGACCGACGGAAGAGGGAGACCTGGAGGACAGAGACCGGCGTGGGGACACGATGGGCCGGGTGTCAAAGGGCTGGGAATGGAGAGCTCTAGAAGCTGCTGCCTTTCTCCCCACTCCTCGGTTGGATGGGGAAGGCCTCACTTCCAGGTGGGGAAACGAACAGCAAGACCAAGAGACAAGAGTCCCAGGCCTTCCGTAGACGAAGGGACTTCCTGCGGTGACAGCGGTGAGCCCCAGGGCAGAGGGTGAGTGTCTGCGGGAAGCAAAGGGCTCCCTTGCTATGACGGGAGCCTTCGACCAGCCGTGCCCTCAACACAACGGGTCTGAAGAGCCCCCAGGAGGACCCAAACCTCTGTGATGTGTGACAGACAGAGGCGTCCGGGAAGGCTTTCTGGTGGAGGAAAGGACCAGTCTCATGGACCAGAAGGGGCAGGCAGGGAGGGCAGAGGATGCTTCTGGGCCAAAGCGCGGGCTAGGAGGTGCACCGGGTGCAGGAGCAAGACCAGAACCTGCAGGCCACACGGTGTGGCTGTGAGAGCGGGAAGGCCAAGGCCAGGAGCAGTGAGCTGGCCGGGAAAAGCCTGGGAGAGGCTGGAAGGGAGGACCCCCCGACGGCCGCATGTGGGGGGGCTTGCCGCTGAGGCATGACCATGTTCTCAGCACCGTTCACACAGGGGGGCGGGGTAGGAATTAGGTCCAGGCTGCGCCCAGGTTTCAGGGAGCGTCACCTGCCGACCCGAGCTGTCCCTCAGCACGAGTCCCCGACGATACGGTCCTGACAGTTCAGGGAATAACTGGGCGCTGGGTCTTCCAAGAAAACAGCTCAGCTCCAAGCAGAGCTGCTGCCAGGCCACCCTGGCTGCCAGAGCAAAGCATGCCCTTGCTGGGTGACTCGGCACCGCAGAGCGCTGCGGACGGAAGGGGGCGTTGTCCGAAGGCCAATTTCAACACCCGGGCCTCTCCCCGTCCCCATCTCCTACTCGTCCTGAATTCTGAGCAAGTCTAGAGAATTCTCCTCGCTTTCCCTTCGTCTCCCAGCGTTTCTCCTTTCTCTATCACCGACCTTCCTCTTCCCCCTAGGTCTCTTTTCATTTCTTTCCCCCATGGGTGGTGACCCCTGGGTCCCATGAGAGAGCAGGCAGAGCTGAAGGCCGTGACCGCCCCCCGGGTGCCTGCCGTGGCCCCGGCGCTGTTCGGGGCGCTTGGACCTCATGCAGTGCTCGCAGCCACGGTGGGAGGCGAGGACAGGGGCAGGGGGCAACGAGCTGTCCGAGCAGGAGTTTGTAAACACCCTTCTGTTTCCAAAGCTTGCTTCGAAATGATTTCCCAATGCTGTTAGGATTAAAAACAAACATTGTCGACATGATTTACAGACTTGAATGTGATTCCCACCCCCCCTCTGTCTCTCTGTCTCTCTCTCTCTCTCTCTGTCTCTGTGTCTCTCTCTCTCTGTCTCTGTCTCTGTCTCTCTCTCTCCCCCCCACCCCCACCACAACCAAACCCAGACAGCTGGTATCCTGGGCCCAAGGTCCCAACCACTCTACCGTGCTAGCTACCTCTGGGTTTCAGAACAGTTCATTTAAGTTCCTTTTCACAGGTGGAGGTCTAAGTCACACTCTGAGCTTCTGATGGAAGTTAACAGTTCTTCCTCACCAAGGCAATGATTAGCAGACGGACAAAACACCCTGGGATGTGTCTTCCAGTCTGGAATGGGTTCCTGATCTCAGCATTCCCCGAGTTCTTCCCTCCCCGGAGCCCGTGCGGGTCTGTGGCCAACGGCTGCTTCCCCGGCTAGGAGCCCTGATTGCTGGCTGCAGTCACCGTACGGCCTTTCCTCCTGCAGGAGGTGACGTTATCCTCAAGCGACGCTGAGGTCTCTGTGCGGTCAGGCGTAGGAGGCCTCGCCCAGGCTCAGGGCCTTGCCCGTGTTGTGTCCGATGTGCTGCCCAGGTCCAAGCTGAGGCTTCACCCAGGTTCCTTCATTAGGGCCCCATCTGGACCACCGTCCGGAATAAGGACGGCGACTTCCTATCTTCACGACGTTTGCCATCGCTTCTCGTACGTGATAACGGGTGTGAAGGTCACAAGGTAGCAATGGCTTTAAATCGCATCCAAGTGTAGTTTCCAGCTGAGAGATCCCACGGTCGTAGGCGTGTGCGGGTTCGGGCTGGGCAGCTCTGCGGCCTTGGTCAATATTATTTTTTCCACAGCGAAGCCGCGGACGGCGGGAGGCCTACTTAGGCGACCGCGTGTGGTACCCTTCACAATGGAAGAACAAACAAAAGTGTAACTTGTGAATCTGCGAAGGATTCTTTCCTGCTGCAAATATTTACCTCTTCTAACCTTTAGCCAGGACTTCGGTTAAAATGGTTGGGAATTTTGGTGTCCTGCAGTCATTTTTTAACCAATGTATGTCCCGTCTCCAGTCTTGATCTCTCTTCTCCAAATGTTCTCGATGCTATTATTTTCTGGTATTTGTCATCATTGAGATCTTTGGCTCTTTTTTTTTTCTGTCGTTCTCTGACCTCACCAATATTTCTGTATTGACTCAATCACTTCTTTCCTACAAAGAAATATCCCGGGATACCAGCTGTCTGGGTTTGGTTGTAGGGAGAGAGAGAGAGAGAGACAGAGAGAGAGACAGAGAGACAGAGAGAGAGAGAGAGTGAGAGAGAGAGAGAGATTTCAATATTTCAAAGTAGTTGGCACCAATATCTAAGGAGCCTCCCAAAAGACCTTACATCTTTTCATCTACTTATTTGTCACAAAAATTAATGTGTAACTAACTCGTGATAACTGCAATATGTGATATCTAAGTAGCCATTGTTCAATTGTTTTTAATGTCAATAGCGAACACGACAGTCCCAGTAAATTTTGGAATGCCCGAGTAATCCAAAAGGAAATGAATTTTCAAAAAACAATGGGTGGAATGCTGTCCGGCTCAGTCTCCAGCTGGAGCAGGAAATTGCTCCCCCTTGTCATGTTGCTGTTGGTGCAGGTTGATTGCAAAGCCACCTGCTGCGGGTGAAACATGGCCTCTGGAATCGTCTCCTGAAGCCACAGGTGTCGTGAAAAACGTGCTTTCCTTCCCCAGCTCGTTGAAATGGAGGTGGGATAGAACAGAGTGAAGCAAAAGGAGATGCATTTCAATGGGGGCAGGGACTGAAATGAAGGGAAAATCCAACCAGTGCCTCGGTTTCATTTCCTTCCCTAGAAAGTCTTTGAGCAGCTGGGCCGGTCACAGCTACACTCGTACTCAAAATGTCCCCAGGAGGATTCTGGAGGACATTATCTTCAGCTGTCATGGAAAAGCTCTAGTGGTGACACTGTACAATGCAAAGGGGGCGGGTGGGAATGTCAACTGGGAAGCACATTGCTATATTTTTCATTAACTGAGCTTACTCGATACAAACCTGAGAATCCAGTCCAACCATTATAGATCCATTATGCAATCTGCACTATTGCACAGGATTCGTGGGACAGCAAGAACAAAGGTAACAAAGTAAGCACACCCAACCGACAGATGAAAACCACGAAAGCTTTGTAATAAAGTAATCAGTGAAAAATACATACTCTAAAGAACAGTGGTAGATGACACCATGTAGCTACACTACATTCCAGCTCCTACCATCTCACTTCTTTTCAGATTTCATGTTTGTAAAATAACCTAGGATGGTGCTCAAGGAAAGGGAAATTTTACGCAGTAGGTGACATGAAACACAAACTGATGAAGCTAGCCAACTTTTCTGAGTTCCTAACTTACACAGAATTCTTTTATTTTGTCTCTATTTCATCCTCTTCCATTTAGAATGACAGCATTCCTGGGTTAATGGTTCCCAGACTTCAATTTTCCGGACGGTAAAACTTCCCAAAGCAACGGAGAGGGCTAACACAGAGTGGCCAAACTGCTCATTTTGCCAACAACAAGAACAAAAACAAAACACTCCCGTGTCCATCATTTCAGAAAGGAAAAGTGTATTTCAATGCCCAAAACGGAGGAGGTGCATAATTTCCGAACCAGAGATGAGTCTTTCCAAGAAACACGTCTGTTAACCACAGACGATACATTTGAAGGACATACGTCATGTGTCGCGTTTTATGTAAGTGCAGAAACATGCACAACATTAACATTTATTTTATAACACAACGGATGCTATGTTTCCCTGCTACACGTTTTCCTTTCATCTGGCAGCATGATATGCATTTGCAAACACCCAGGAGCCAGGCTTCTCACGTGAAATTTGTTGTGCTGTTTTGTTTTTGTCATTGTCCCTGTCAAAACTTCCATTTCCCATGAGAACGTCAGTCACGATACTGTTTCAATCACTCTGAAATAGCAGAAGCCAGCCAAGGGGTCCCAAGCCCTCGGTCCTCTACGTCGCCCACAGGTAGAAGGACCAGGTGAGAGGCCGGGGCCCACAGGACGGGAGCCGAGGCTCCTCCTCGTCTCCCTTTTAGGACAGACGCATTACGGCTTCCTGTCCTACGCAGGAAAGCTGGAAACTTCTGCAGGTGGAGTTCTAAGCACAAGTAGAGACTGTTCTTGACCAAGTACTGGAGCCACCACTGTAGTGAACGCCCCATGGTCCAGAGAAGCCCCAGGGTCAGCGTGGTGGGAGGCTGCGTTCACGTTCATGGGGCGTCTGTCTGTCAGTTCCAGGACAGCGGGACGAGCGCTGGCTTTCGGGACGGCCATGCTGGGTGCAAGTCCCTATCCCACATCTCCCTGATTTCCTGGTGTCTCCCGACGTTTCCCTCATGCTTTGACCGGGGCGATGACTTAGGGGGAGGAAGACCACGCAGGTAGCCAACGGAATATTCTCATCACATCGTGTCAAGGGTACCTCCTGTCAGCGTAGCTTTGCCTGGGCTCGTATCAGCCATGACCGCCTGGTCACCGTGGTGTGGGACAGATTTCTGCAGCGTCACGTGGCTCTTCCTGGACACCTTTCCGCACTTGACTGGGGAGGCACATACCACCTTCTAGAAGGTGGAATACCTACGTGCATTATTTGGAATGTTGCATGACAGATTTGTCTCTTTCATTCCATTTGTTTATTTACTCAACCATGGGTTCATGTCGGCATGTTGTCACTATTTTCCACGTTAGCTGCTGGCAGACGTGTGTAATGATAGCCTTAATCTGCATGTCTCTTAATGGCTAAGGACACAGAACAGACTTTCAAATGCCACTTGCCATTCACGGGCCCTCTCTGGTGAAAAGCTCTGCAGGCTTCATGCCAATTATCAAACTGGATTTTCTTTTTCATGCTGAGTCTGAGAGTTCTGTACATATCCTGGATACTCGTCCTTTGTCAGCTAGGCGACTTGCACGTATTTCTTCCATCCTTTACCTTGTCTTTGCATCCTCAATAGTGCCTTTTGCAGAGCAACAATTTTTAACTTTGATGAAGTTCCATTTTTTAATTTTTTTCTTTTATGGATTGTGTCTTCGGTGTCATACTGAAGAATCCTCCACCAAGCCCTATGCCCCCAAGAGTTTCTCCTATGTCGTCTTCTAAAAATTCTATAGTTTTACATTTTGCATTTAAATCTATGATTCACGTTGAGTGAGTTTTGGCATAATGTGTGAGGTTGAGGTGAAGGCTTACTTTTGACCATAGATACCAGTGAGTCAAGAATACTTTTAAGGAAATGGTATCCGTGGACTCTCAGCTGGATGAGGAAGCACATGGAGATGAAAAGAAGCTTACAGATAAGTTTTCTTAAATGCTAGATTCTCCTCACAAGGTAAAAGAAGTGTAGCCACAAAGCAAGTCGGCTGGTTACTGGGAAGAAGGTAGTGGTTGGAGATTTCTGAAAGGCAGCAGATCCTGGTGACACGGACAAAGGGACAGGGGCCACCAAGAAGGTGGGCGGCTGAACTCGAGTGGAGGGTTAAGAAACTAGGGGGTCAGGGTGCAGAGAGGGCCACCCGTGAAAGCTGAGGTCACAGAACCCCAGCACGAGTGGGCAGGAGAGGAGGCACACAGGCCAGGGGCGCAGATATGCCCTGAAGGCAACGGCAGGTCCACGGTGCGGACAGCAAGGGAGAGAAATGCTTTGTAGTCAGCACTGGGGAGCCAGGAATGTGCTCTTCCCTCTTGTCAGCCTTGAGGTACACCGGGCAAGAGGAAGAAAAACAAAACACAAGAACAAAACCACCTTACCCGTCAAGAAGAGGCTGAGGGGGCAGAAGTGCCCTCAGGGGACTTCTTGGCAGCTCTTCCAGCAAGCAGGCAGAGGGAGGGCCTCTTGGGGGGAAATGCTGCGTTCGCTGGTCGTGGGGCCAGGGGCAGGAGGGCAGCCACTGAGTCCCAAAGGTGCTGGGAGTGGGGAAAGGCTTTGTGTCTGATTGGAGAGCCAAAGTGACACACGGGCTGGGACATCGGGGACTTCTGAGGGACACACAGTTTGATGGACTGAGCCCAGAAGTCAAGAGAGAAAGAAAGCTCCAGGGCAAGCCTGTCCAACCTGCAGCCCGCAGGCCGCGTGCGGCCCAACACAAATTCGTAAACCTTAAAACATTCCGAAAATTACACATGGACCTGACAATAGCGCGTCAGCGATCGTCAGGTGAGTGCATTTCATATGTGGCCCAAGACAGTTCTTCCTCCGATGTGGCCCAGGGAAGCTGAAAGGTTGGACCCCCCTGGTCTAGGGGGTCTTTGGAAAAAGAGCGGGGTGAGCAGATGTCCAGGCCCTAAATGAAGTAACTGTGAAAGCCCTTTGTTTATCATAGTGTGTCTGAAAGAAGCTGCAAATGGCCGGCTATAGTTAGGGGGTGAAAGCCAGTGTGCAAAGCAGATCAACCCGTATGTGCGCTCCTCGTATAGAAATTATGCGTTTATGATTACATCTAGATACACGCATACACACATGTGCATGCACACACATGCATGTATGCACACACGCACAGACGCACACATGCACACACACTACATGCACATGCACACATACACATGCACTCACACGCATACACACGCATGCACGCGCACGCACATGTGCGCACACACACACGCACACATACACACCCGTGCACACACATACACATGCACACACACACGCACACATACACACACACGCACACACACAC